>OX103947.1:32676336-32745638 GCA_944470405.2 Schistosoma mattheei
TTTAGTCCCTTACTCTTCCATAGTCTTAGCACACCTTCCGAATTCTACAGACTGTAAGTGCTAATTGTTATATTACTCTTCGACTTCTCTTGCATAAACTAGACAGTTCTATTTTTGCTTTTATTCCATGATAATCACTTCTTATTGCCCCAAAAACTATTAGATAGCTTTAGTTCGTGATAATTTAATTGCTTCGCTAAATGATACACCTTTTTTTTTATCTAATACATGAAAACTTTCAATGACTTTAATTACGTTGAAATATCACTCTTCTATATCCAAATTGTTGTATTCAATACTTGATTATCATGTAACGCGACTTCATTTTCATTGAATTTTACATCCGATACTTGAACAAGTTTGACTGTCAATGCTATTTTTAATAACTAATGATTCTTATGTAATTGATTGCACGCTTACTACAAATTCCAAATATAATACGCCAGTTGTGCAGATCGGGTTCTATCTGCCTTAACTTGCACCATTTCTGGAATTCATAGTTAGAAAATCAATTTAAATATTTCTAATCATCATACTATCTTTGATGACATTTTTAACACTCCTACACTCCACTACATGTGAAAAAGTCTATAAATACGATTGTGCAGCCTGAGTAAATGATATCGTAGGAAAAGAAACTTTCTTCACTTAAACGTCTTCATTCTCGTGTAACTTAAGTTTGTTGAGAAAATATTATCAATATACTTTTTTGAAAAAAAACGTATGCTTCAGAGAGACCACTTGAATTTGTCACATGTTTTGTCGAGAAAGTCGCACAAAGTAAACCTTTATGCTATTAGATAGTAATATAAAATAAATTAAAATTTTTGCTTCTCATAACTCGGTATGTTCACATGACTAAAATGTACACTTCAGCCTCATAAGGAAAATCAATAGGCGACTCGGACTTTATTGACACAACTGAGGATAGGGAGGTGGGACGTGTTAATCACATGGTTAGTTATCAATACACATCACAGAAATGTGTCTACCAAGTAGTTGGTAAAATTATTTATTTATTTGAACATAAATATTGGTACAAAGGAGAACCGAATAAATGTGCGCTACACAAGTCATTCGACTCGTGTGAGGGCTGGGATACTGCCCGGATTAAAGCACGTGGTCTTCTTAGGTAGTCACACCGAAGCTTTCGACCAAGAGGTCAGATCCACAGGGTAGTGGAACAACGTAACGAGTTTCAATCCCACGATAGCCAGTGACCAACGAATGGTTCATACACCATTTGTTCCGTCAGTATGTTGGAGCCCATATGCACCGTTGGATTCGAACCAGTGTTTCCCAACTCCTCTAAGTGGACTCTCCGTGTACACCGACCCAGTTAAAGCGCCGTACATTCGCTTTTCGTCCTCTCAATTTCGTAAACAACAGTAGTGCCGCGGAAGTTAGTGAGTAGGACTTCCCTGACAGTGGATGTATGCAAGTGGCCATGTGAGGACATTTCGAGAGGGAGAGCTGACTCACACCCAGTCTAATCATAATATTTGGGTACGGCTATTCACACTTTGAAAATGCTGATTTTAACGCTGAACATGTTTGTAAGGGAATTAATGTGCATGTCTAATTTGGCAGATTTTATGAAGAAATGTACCGAGTTATTAAACTACATCTAAGTGGCAATTACTCTCGACATTGATACATTCAGGAAATAGTAATTACAAATTATCATGAGAAAATTAGTGACATATGTGATGTATCTTGTGAATAATTTTACCTCCAAAGACCTTCACCCGAACTTAACACCAACTGTCGGTATGCCTGATCATCAAAGTTTTGGACTACGGAAGAAATGTATGTACAGCTCACTTGCGGTTGACATTTATTGAATACTCTCCCAATGGGATGTGCCCTACAAATACAACAGGTGGAGCACTCAACACCAACTGCTTCACTGAGGTGAAATATTGCCTACACACCAATAAATAAGTCTTTTGTACGTCAGTCATATAATGTCATGCTCCCTATATCCACAGGTTTGGAGAAGAGTTGTGTTCCTAGTTTCACTGAGACTGATGTCCAAAATATCACCAGTCACTTAATTCATCCCAATATTTATGACCTGATAGAATCCCAAACATCCTTTTTTAAAAATGTGCTGACGTTTATGTTATCCATTCACAAGTATCTTTAACAGACCTTCTCAACTGATTTCATACCAAAAATGTGGAGAAAGATAAAGACGATCACTATACCTAAGAAAGTATCTAGTGATAAGAATGTGAAATTTAGACCCATAGCTATGACTTCACTTTTCTTCCAAACGAAAAAATTATTGATAATCCCACTTCAACCTGCAATAAAAGAGCACATTGATCCGTATCAGTTTGCCTACAAATGCAAAATAGGCATCCTAGATGCTGCTGTTGTTCCGCATCATAGTATAGTGTTCAGCTTGAAAAGGATAAGAGGTTGTTTTGATGCTCTTTTCTAGACTACTTTTGCTTTTAATTCTATCTCAAGACAACTTTTACTTAACAAGTTAATCAGCGTCAACATAGAAAGCTGGATAACCAATTGGCTATTTTCCGACCTCTATGGAAGAGAACAGTACACTGTGTTTGGAGGAAATTGCTCAACGCCTCTACAGTCTCATGAAAGTGTACCAAAATGGGCCGTTCTTTCACCTCTTCTTTTCTTTTTTTCTGTATGATCTGCCATCTTCCACAGAAAACACTTTTGTGAAATATGCGAATGATCTTACTGTATGTATGCCGATTTCTACCTCTTTACGTCCCATAGAAGTGAATAAGATTTTGTCTCGTATTGAATTTTGGTCTGTTGTTAATCGTCTCATGCTTAACCCGTCTAAATGTCAAGCTGTTAACTTTAGCATGAGACATGAACGGTATCTAAACACCATTTTGAGATCCCATAATGCTTGTACCATCGAAGACTCTTTGATAAACACAGTGTCGAAGGTCAATTGTCTTGGTGTTACTCTTCCCTCTGATCTCTCTTGGTGTTTTCATGTTTTATTGTTATCGAAAAAAGTTTCCCGTTTGACTTACTATATAAAGAAGCCGCATGCTTTTGGGATTACTCGTCATTTACTCTTACAATTTTTCAATTCCTACATATTACCTATTATTCTTCACTGTTCTCCATTATTCTTTCCCGGGTTTTCGGGAAAAGACTTTGCTGTATTGCGGAGAGTGCTAAAGACAGTTAGCAATGTGTGTGGTGAATCTTTCGAGGTCATAATTAATATGGTTGTGGATAGACATCTAAAGTCTTGCAAACTCCTGGCAGGTGGTATCTTATCAGATACTAACCATCCCCTTCACTCATATCCATCTCCTTGTATATCTTCTGGTAGAATAAGGCGTAAATACATTAAAATCTATACATTCAAGCAAAGGTATAAAAGATCTATTATACCTTACCTAACAAATATACTCTGTGACGAACAGGTGGTTAGAGATGAGCTAGTCAATAACCTGTATTCTTAAACATGTATCTGGTTGAAAAGTTGTACACATTAGGGTCTTTTACGCCTTTTTCTATCCTGTTTTGTTGTTTTTGTAAAAAATCTATTGTACCAAAATATAATATTGGATGAAGTCATTAATAAATAATAATAATATTAATAATAATAATAATAATAAAGAGAATAATTTTTATCACGAAATCATTTAAGTTAAAAAGACAGAACCATTATACAGGTTATTATTGGTACAAATAGGGACCAAATACATATGCGCCACACAAATCTCATTCGATGTGTGAGGGCTGTGATACTACCCAGGTGCCCAAACCGAAACAGGTGGTTTTCTTAGGGGGCCACTCCCCGAGCCTTCGACCTGAAGGTCTGATCCACAAGGCAGTGGAACATTGTCAGGAGATGCAGTCCCATGGAAGCCGGTGACCAACAATTGGTTCATACGCCATTTGTTCCCGCAGGATACTCGAGCCCATGTGCACCATTGGTTTGGAATCCGGTTAAAGCGCCGGACATTCGCTTCTCGTCCTCTCATTTTCGTAAACAACACCCCCGCCGCGAGAAGACAGTGAGTAGGACTTCCCTGGCAGAGGCTATATACGCGTGGCCATGTGAGAGCATTTCGAGAGGGAGAGCGGACTCTCCCCACTCTCGGCCGTACCAGGGCATTTGGGGGCAGGTTAGTTGACAGTGAGTCATGATTGACACAACTTACTAGTTCATGAAATCACCCATGTTTACGATAATGAACAATTTGTGGAGATTGCAGAATTAACACAGTTTAAGCTAGGATCAGTTAATGATTTTAAATCACGAAAAACATTTTGTCCTTTTTCACATTTTCATAATTGCTACAATACTGTACAAATATACGGCTTCGTTTATAATTTTTTTATATTTAGGTTAGTAGCGAGAAGTAAAATCCATGATGCGAGTTCAGTTCACTGTGTTTCACCAGCCTGATGCACTTGAATTTAGAAGAGACTTGAACTCCATATTGATCACTTTAAATTTCAGAGTGTTATCTTCACCAGGCTACCGAACTGTGCTAGAATAAAAGGCGACATATAATGCTGAACTGTTAGTTGGATACGAGAAACAGTCTCTATAAATGAAACACATCTGCTTCCCGAATTTTCTGATGTGTATCGTTGTGAATGACCGTCATGATGTCAACTAACATTTATATAACCAGGCGAGAAATTCCATTATACTTATGTTTTCCCTAGATAGGAAGAGATTTTCTATGTACGAGAAGATTGCTAACCAGGATTTGGTATCTAAATTGATTATATTAGCCTACCTAACTATTTTTCTTAAATTCTTGTAGTGTTTGTGTACAACAGTGATTCTTTTGTACTTTAATCGACGACTAATTCAAATTCCAAATATAATACGTCCAGTTGTGTGCATCAGGTTCTATCTGTCTTAAATTTAACAACAATCTAACTACTTCTAATCATCATAATTATTCACAATCATACTTGATGGATGATGTTTAAAACTCGTTTTATACACTAAATCATGTAGTGCCTTCAGTAAAGAGCGAAATATTTTGACTGGAGAACGGGTTGAGGAAGTCGCTGCAGAGACAATAGCTTTTTTGAACAGCTTAATCGGAACTAATCCGACCCAATTGACGTTTCCCTTTTTGTGCTTATTGCTCAAATCTGATCATCACGATTGAGATATTCGAGACCAGTACAGTCACAGTTGTAGCTTACACAAATTACTTCGCTTTGTTGGGTGAGATAACCCTCAACCACGAGTATATGCTTAGCTAGAAAGTGATAAACCAAGAGTATGAAGTAGCAATAACAGGTCAATGCTTGGTTTGGTAATGAATTGTATTTCTGTACTCGTACACAGAACATAGGAACGAATGTAACACACAAGCAAACCAACAATTGAATCAGGGGATCGGCATTTTTTTAATCGTTCATAGTGGACACAAACGATAAAAATGCACAGCAGGATTTCAATACAACAAACAACATGAAGCCTGGTGTGCATCTCGTATCCACCAATTGAGAAGTGTTCATCATACTGATTGAATCAGGAATTTCTTACATATTTCGTCCTTTAATTATGTTAGTAAAGCACTTATTGAGATGGCTGATGACAACTTAGGTATTGACTTACGTTTATAATTTGAATATTGCTCGGTCGTATTGATTTCGAAATGAGTTACTTTGTTTGTTCTCAGCGATACCAATAACAATGTTGACACTCCAGTGTTTTGCCGTTTAACTCAATGAGAGACCAATTCCCCATTTTTCAGGAAGGGGAATGCTCGTTCTTTTTAATAGCCAACCATGATGCAAGTCGGTAGTTTAGACACACAGCTCGATAGCTAAATATTAAGTCTTCTAAGGAAGTTGAAGAACCGACTGCAATCAAATTAACTTTTCATCCAAAAGGCTTAACACCAATCTGTTAGTAACGAACTTGCAAGCTACAACTTCACTGTCATTTTTGCTAAGGAGTCGAAACTACTAGACACAGCTTAGGTAATGTTCGTCAGAAAATATCAGATCAACAGATGAGATGAACTGTGAACTATATCAGGTAAATTCAGTGGTGCAATAAAGAACGACTCATATGGTGACAGATCTTAACAATGGATGAGGACTGGGCTGATTAACACCTTCGTCCAGATTTTTGAAGCTATTACATCCTGTACTAAAATAGCTTACCATCAAGCGCCTACTTTTATTGACCCAACATTTTGCTTAATTTGAGAGAAACGTACCACCCTTCTGACCAGAGTCACACCGAATTAAAACTAGTATAGTGATTTGTTCTTTACATTTCACCCGACAGACCAGGAGTTCATATGCCCCACTACTAAGCAACATCTTCACTTGAAGTCATATGAGCACACTGTTCTGCATCTAGAGGATTATACCACTATGAATTGCAATTCCTTCAGTCCCATCTTTCACTACCATTAATCTCAGATACAACCATGTTTCTGAGAGATTGATACTGCTGAAGGCCTTTCGGATCTGTTATATTATCGAATTTAGCCTGACTTATACTCCATTCTCATCTAACTTCGAATTGTGATCACATGAAAAATCTTTAGGACTACATACTTTATTTAAATAGACATGAATCTGATTGGATCACAAAGAGCAGTCTTTTGACTCAATCTACAAGACAGTTTTCATATTATGTCAAGTGGGGAAACATTTCTTTCTATTAGAAGAGTTACACGTTCATAGTATACACAAATCTTAAGACAATTAGTCGGTAAGTATAATCAAAATAAAGAGTGGAATCGAAGATTATGTAGAGAAATCAGACAATAAATATACCAGTGGTTTACATAATTTCTACTTTACTTGTTTTTGGAGATGGAAGAAACATGCAATTATTTTGATTTAC
This sequence comes from Schistosoma mattheei, assembly GCA_944470405.2. Lineage (NCBI taxonomy): Eukaryota > Metazoa > Platyhelminthes > Trematoda > Strigeidida > Schistosomatidae > Schistosoma > Schistosoma mattheei. Next base: position 32,683,184 of record OX103947.1, read on the forward strand.
GCACAAACAATGAGTAATAAGTATTAGTAGGTCAGGTGAGCTATCAATTTTAAGCTTTGAACAGAATCATTACTCTATAATTTTTACATTGATAGGGAGAACTTATAATGACTCAATGTGGCAGTTGATTGTTCCGTATAAAGTTTCTAGATTGAAATATCTAACTCGATTATTGAAGGCGTTGAAATGAAATCTCGTCATTATTAAGTGAGACATTCAGGATTAAAGTTAAAATGCTATTCAGAATGGAAATCCTATAAATTTAGTTGATCCATATTTCTTCTTTGAAAATATATTGATATCACGCGCATTGGTAAATGCAAGTAACTAATCTTCTGATTATCAGCGTGCGATGTGAAGCCAGACTGTTAATGTGAACGCAAAACTGACTCATTATTGGTTAGTGTAATAAAATCGCCAGTTGAAGCAAGCCTTTAAGTTATAAGGTTATTAGATACAATACTCGGAAATTCAGGTGGAAATTGAACAAATTAGCAGTCAAATCCAGTCGTTACTTTGATAATGGAACATGCAGTCACATCCTAGGGAGTAAGATGAAAATCCGGATACCGGATAAACATCGATTGACATCCTTAAATAGTCCAGGAGTCGATTAACCTGATGTTTAGAAGTCTAATTCTAGACTTCAAGGCATTTAGGAGTCTAATGACACGCTATTTATCCTTAACTAAATTGAACAGACCTGGTTATATGCATTATATACACTTTACATGGTAGTATTAATTTACGCTCATACGTACACACATGAGTAAATACTTCATATGGTTACGTCCTAATGTGTGTAGTTCTTTTTAAACACATTTAAAATAGGTGCAAACACTAATAACGCCAACCAACCAACAAAACAACTTGCTTTCAGACTAAAAGTGACCTGATTTTTTTTTACTTGTTTGTATAATGCTATCGATCCGTTTCCATGCTAAATATGTGGCCGCAACGATCCATACGAAAAGTATGACAGCAATAACCCGAAGCTACCTTTCCAGAATTAAAACAAGAAATACTATTTTATTAGAATGGGAACCAGTTCCAGACTACCGCATCCTTAATGCTTGCGCGATGAAAGTCGATCACCTGGAGACTTATTTACTATTACTGTAGATACCTTTCTACAATCTGACAACCGCCAATAACAGATGAGTCGTTGTTTAAAGAAACTAAGCAGGAGTAATAAAGTGCATGATATAATTAATTCACTGCATTTTCTCATGGTTGCACAAAAGTCATTTAATATTAACATAATTTAGCAGTGAAAACTAGCTAATCTATTCAGAGTGAGAAATTTTCTCGAAGAGATGACTATCCACGCATTTCAACAGATTATTTAAGTCAGTTGAAAAAAAACAATGTACCACTTTATAAGAATATATGTGTTCGTTTGGATAGCTTTTAAATTTAATTAGCTGTTTAACACTTATAAGTGGGAAACTTAAGTTAGCAAACAATATGTCCCGAGCACTGTGTATACAGTGACCAGAGACAAACTACTCAATAGCCGTCACATGTAAACAAAGTGTCATCCATTCCCTCAAAAGTGGACTGCAAGAAAATTACGTTGGTGTTAACAAGCAGTAACTTGCAAACAAATAGAAATTTCGTCTGAGTTAGATTTCGGTCCTGCTTATTAGGTTTGCAATATTTTTCTCTCAAATAGATCGGTAACTGCCAACTGAGAAACACATTGATCATGTTCTAATCTACTTAGATGATCAGGATGTATTGGTCAGATAAGGTTGATTGATACAGTGGTGTTTATAAAAAAGCGATAGCTGCCACTGTCGACAGAAACAACCAAGATGGAATCAGCAGTCACATGAAAATAATTGTTATTTCAAGAAATTACACTTAGTTCAGGAGACACTGTCTACGCAAGATAGCTTGATCAAGATCATTCGAGAGCGTTTACAATTACTGGCAAAGTACTACTGTGCAATCTAATTAGGCTGCCTTGTCTTGCTTAACCCATCAGTAACGACCAACTAACCTGTTAACCAAACTGAAGTGTGAAGACCTAAGATTTGTTAGCTGAAAGTCAAGCACTTTAATTAGTAAGTCACCACTAAGATTTCTGTTACCTAGGATTGCCCCACAGAGGGAAGCTGCGTTATTCAGTCTATAAAACGTTTAGATGGTTTCTAGTTCTCTTGAGAGTATGACCACAAATTACCCGCTTGCACAACACGTATATAAACGTGGACAGAATTACCTTGTTATGTATATCCCTAGTTCCCCACCGTTGTTGCTATCTTGACGTGGTGGTCGGGCTTGCCTATCGTGACGAAGCAACCGAGCCATACCGGCTGGAACAACCGTTCCTCAAGGTCCTACCATGTCAGACAGGTCGGTTGAAGAGCGGTAAGACTAAAAGCAGCAAACCCAAGGTCCGAAGGCGAAGTCGTGCTGATGACTGTACAGAGGTGTGACAGCAGTAAGGCGTTTCCTTCAGACAACCAGCATGACAGCGATGCTGCCTTCCGACAAGGAGGGGCGGGGTTAGAAAAGGTCGACCCTGAGAATGCACTCCTCGCCTTATCCCACGGATATCCGTCTCCGGCGGTAAGGTCTCAACAAGTACGGAGCTAACGCAGAAATTACTCATAAAAAGGTCGTGTGTGACTGACCTCAAGCAGTTATCCCTTGTGCATTGCGTTCACGCTCTCAGGTCACTAAGACCACCTCTAACCCAATTTCCTTTTCAGGTACCTTCAAAAGGACCCTTCAACGGTGTAGGCAACTGGGGAGTGATAACCGCCCTCATACCTCTAACAGCACTCAAGACCACTGTATTCATAATCAACCTCCCTCTTCAATTCCTATTATTCCTCTCTAGTTGCTTTGTTACTGACCATACAAATAGATGAATCAGAATACAACCAACACTGATTAATTACATTTGGGCTACAAATAACGGAAATATTATTTGGCGTTTTAAACCACTAGTCAACCAAACAGTGGTATGGAATGGAGTTGTTTGTTGAGATATAGCAAACGTATCTCAAATCCCACCAAATATTTGATAACCCAGGTTTTCTGATTTGTGATGTTCAGGACAATGGATCACACTGGTTATAACAGTATATGTTCAAAATACCTTGAGGCAATCCGAAGTACGGAAAAAGGTTAGGAACAAAAATATCCGTTTTATAACAAGTCCAAGTCGCTGGCTCTTCCCACAAGTAGTGTAACCCGGCTTTCTTGGTAGCAGTAGACTACATTGGCAAACAAATAAGGGTTAAAAAGTACGTTTCACAACAACGATAAGTAAAACACTCACTATATATCACACAAACAGCAGGTAATGGCATTGTGAAATGAAACAGTATTCATGGTCAGTACACTCTTTTGAGCCAAAACCGATTCATTAGATGTAACTGGAGAAGTAATAATAATTAATCTGAACCTGCGCCGCTACGTAAACCAAACAGAAATAAACAAGGCAACTTTCCGCTCCACTCTTGTGAATATACGAAGCATAACACATAGTAAGTAGGTGAGTCGCAATCATTTTGCAGACCGGATAAACTTGGAACAGAATTTAGTTATAAACTGGCTTTGTATATTTTGTTACACTCAACAGGTATGAATGCTGGATAACAAAGTTAAAAAGCCGACTGATTATAATAATTTATTCTTAATAAATATAAGTTACATGAGGCATGCCCTGTCTTAGTATCAAGACAAAAATAAATGGTAAGTATTTCCGTGGAATGGATTGTCTTGTTGGTAAACAAAAAGTATGATCGTTAAAGAAACAAGTAGTCCATAGAAGTAGCAATTTAAGGTCCTGAGGAAGAATTAGGAGGGGAATGTACGTTTTGGAGACCGGAAAATCAAGTTTAGACAATTTAGAGAACAGTGAGGATCAAATTAAATCACATTTCCTCCTCTTCTTCTTCGCCGAATTCAAGGCGGCTCGAGTAGCTGCTACAAAGACATCGCTGACACCTTCCTTGGTCTTAGCTAAAGAAAGCTAGACAATAATTAAAGACAGTACCTGAACACTCATAGAAGGCATAAGCAGAAATCTTTTCAGCTACTTGTTTACCCTCATTAAAAGTAACGGGAAGTTGCTTGGTTCTATGAAGCTCATTCTTCGTAGCCTCATCATGTCGTAAGTCTTTTTTGTTTCCAACTAAGATAATGGGGACATCAGGACAAAAATGCCGGATCTATAATAGGATTTATGAACTCGTGGTATCTACTTCTGGTAACCATTTCTCCTCAATGTTTGCAAAACTATCAGGAGAATCAATACTATAACACAACAGAACTACATCCGTATCAGGATAAGAAAGTGGCCGTAACCTATCATAATCTTCCTGGCCAGCAGTGTCCCAAAGAGCTAATTCAACCTGCCACATATAATAATTACATATACACCTACTTGTCTGTTATCAACTTCAATATCTGCAACATAGTTTTCGAATACAGTAGGAACATAAACTTCGGGAAACTGGTCTTTGCTGAATACAATAAGTAAACAAGTTTTTCCACATGCACCATCGCCAACAATAACAAGTTTCTTGCGTACAGCACTCGCCATTGTTTCGGACCAAAACACCCGAACTGACCGCGAGTGCTCAATTTCGGTTTCAGTTTTGAGAGAGTATGAGGCTGGATGTTTTGGAGTTCTATCACACCTGAATAGAGTATTTCTTATATAAGGAAGGTGAGTAGAATGAAGAAGTCCATCATTTCAGTGGATGAAAATTGCTTCTGAAAGACTTTACCAATCACACATTGACTTCATGAATTACGGTTAATAGTATTCGTGTCAGTTATCTCTCGCTTCTATTGCGATGCTACGCTAGAGTTGTCTGTGAGTGGAAAGTGTTGTCTCCAATTTTGACGATATTTTTTAATAATGCCATGCTAGTTATGCAGTTTTTGGCAACATGTACTTTGGTACAGTGACAAGAGTTCAGTCGGTGTCACTATCTTAAAACACCGACTTTGGTGACTCGGATATATGTTACAAATATTGTGCTTGTGAATTCTTTATCACGTATTGTATGCTTACGCTGTAACTGTTTGGGAAAAATAGGGAGGTGAGTAGGTTGTGACATGTTTCTTGGATTTGAGTGAATATTGTACTTGACTGGCTTCTGCCAGTCGATCACGATTACCCATTTTGGTGTCCTAGAATATGTGCAACACAGTGGCTTTGGAAATTATTGTGCAGGACTCAGAACAAATGACATTAGTAGTCCTACCCCAATCGTCTGTTACTTACTGAACAAAGGTTCGTGGGACCTTTTTGACTGTGATGGTGTCACAAGTATTCAGTGTTTGACAACGCTTCTACCAGTAACACCTTCTTATGTATTTCGTTCCCACCAAGAGAAATCAAAAGACAGAGTCGAGGAGATCGGAAGAGTATATTTGGCGATGACCAATATACCGGGATTCTCTGATCTAATCTGGCTAGCGATTGTGGTTGATGTTGAGCACGGCGTTACTACACGTGATCTGGTGCGGATGCCTGACCGAGCGCCTTCAGCTAGATGAGTCCACTAAAACATATGGTCAGCATCCAATGTCGAAAACTTACAGAGCTATTTATTTTAGGGATTTATTTACCGCTACAGATCACTCCCCCCCTAGTGGGGCAGTGACGACCCTAAGACGTGGCCAGCCAGAAGTTTAAACCCAACGAGTTTGTCGTTGGTAAACACTCTTCTGATAGCTTACTAAATTTAGCAGCGTCTGGTCGTCTTTCCTTACTATATGGGACGGAGGTACAACATAGTAAAAAAAGAAAATGTACAATGAAAATTTCGGATCCTCATAAACGTCATCGTTCTTTTCCAGCCGTCCTGGAAAAGAAAAAAGAAAATGTAAGTGCATGTCGAAAATACACTCGTATATGCGTAAAAACACAAGGTCGGCGGAAAAAAATGGAAAATAAACTCATGAGCACGTAATAGCGTTAAAAAAATTGTTTTTTTTTTTTTTTTTTAATAGAAATAAAAATATATAAGCATATTAAAATTGTTTTTTTTTAAAAATAATATAAAATGTCGAGAAGTGCCTTACGTGCAATAGTCGTTTAAATGTTCTGGAAATCTCACCCTTCTTCCAGAACGCGTCGTTTTAAGTTTATTTTCGGATACTGTCGAAGTATCTTCGTGTGTGTTGGTTGTCGGATGAGGTATTATTAGTGTCTGAGTCGTGTCGTTCGATTGTACCGAAGGAAAATCGACGTGGATAGGATTTCCTTCTAAATACGCTGCTTTTAAGCGATCGATGCTGATGCTATCGTTGGTTCCGTTCTTATCGACTATATAGTACTTAGATTCACGTTGAAGAACTTTGAAGGGTCCTTCGTATGCTGATTCGAATGGTCGTCGATGCGAGTCTCGACGAATGAAAACGTGTGTACTATATCGTAAGTCAGGTTGAACGAAAACATCAGTTGATTGAGGTCGAGTGGAAGCAGGTTTAACTGAACGCATTGCGTTTGTAAGCCTGTTCGTGTAGGAGGTTAGATCCATGTTCATCGAAGAGCACGAAGGATCCACGAATTCTCCTGGAAGTCGAAGTGTCGTTCCATAAACGAGTTGAGCCGCAGTGTATCCAATGTCAGCTTTCACTGCATTGCGGATACCTAGTAAGACGAGTGGAAGAGCGTCGGTCCATTGTGAAACGTTTGCAGCTGATAGCGAAGCTTTCAGTTGTCGGTGAAAACGTTCTACCAACCCGTTTGCTTGTGGATGGTAGGCGGTCGTTCGGAAGCGAGTGATTCCTAAAAGTGTGGTCAGACGACGGAAAAGATCAGATTCAAACTGACGTCCGCGGTCTGTAGTGATGGTTGAAGGGCAACCGAAGTTTGCTACCCATCGTTCGACGAATGTGCGGGCCACTGTTTCAGCAGTGCTGTCCTTGATAGGTACTGCTTCTGGCCATCGAGTGAAACGGTCTACGCAGGTTAAGAGATAAGAGTATCCATTTGAATCTGGTAAAGGTCCTACCAAATCCAGATGAACATGGTCGAAACGAGCATCGGGAGTTTTAAACGAGCCTAAGGGACATTTATTGTGTCTGATAACCTTAGATTTTTGGCAGCTTACACAGGAGCGTGCCCACTCCCTCACGTCTTTATTCATGCCAGGCCAGCAAAATCGTTCTGCTATAAGCTTGATGGTTGCACGAACACCTGGATGAGAAAGTTTGTGCAATGTGTTGAAGACATTGCGTCGATAATGTTTCGGCACGATTGGGCGATCCCTACCTGTAGATGTGTCACAAAGTAAGGTTTCCTTACCTGTTCCCATCTGTTTGATGCGTAGTTTAAGTGTTGTGGACGATAACTCGTGCTGAAGATCACTGTCTTCTTTTTGAAGCTCGGCGAGTTTAAGAAGGTCGATTCCTTGGAAACTGTTCAAGGAAGTTATGCGAGATAAAGCGTCTGCAACTACATTGTTTGCTCCAGAGATGTGTTGAATATCTGAAGTAAACTGCGAAATGTAGTCCAGTTGTCGAGACTCACGGGGAGAGTACTTGTCAGAAGGAGAGCTTAACGAGAAAGTGAGCGGTTTATGGTCCGTGAAAAGAGTGAATTCACGGCCTTCGATATAGTGTTGGAAATGCCGTACAGCACAATACATAGCTAGGAGTTCCCTACCGAATGTGCTGTACCTCGATTCGGTGTCTAGCAACCTTCTAGAGAAAAATGCCAAGGGTTGCCAGGAGTTGTTAACCCATTGTTGTAAGACTCCTCCGATTGCTGAGTCGGATGCGTCTACTGCGATGCTAATGGGTGCTCGGGTGTCCTGATGTGCGAGCATTGTTGCTTTAGCAATCAGTTCCTTAACTGTGGAGAATGCTTTTCGTGCGGTGTCGTCCAAATTAATGGATTTCGCATTTCCACGAAGTTGGTCGGTCAGAGGTTTCATAAGTGATGCGCATTTGGGTATGAAACGTCTATAGAAACTTACCAGGCCGTTGAACGTGCGTAATTGCTTGACGGTGGTCGGTTCTGGGTAATCCAGAATGGCCGCCACTTTGGTTCTAAGGGGTCGGATACCTTGAGCATCGATAGTGTGTCCCAGAAAGTCTAACGAGTCGGTTCCAAATTGGCATTTCTGAACGTTTACAGTTATGCCATGTTTTTGTAATCGTTCGAAAACAAGGTCCAGATGCTTGAGATGTGTTTCTCTGTCCGGACTTGCGATTAGACAGTCGTCAACATACGCGTGTACGAAGTTGAGACCTCGAAAAACGTCGTCTATGAATCTTTGGAATGTTTGAGCAGCATTCCTTAGACCGAAAGGCATTCGCAAAAATTCATAGAGTCCGAAGGGAGTTATGATAGCTGTTTTCGGTATGTCGTCAGTAGCCATAGGGATTTGGTTATACGCTTTAACCAAGTCGATTTTCGAAAAGACAGTTGTACCTTTCAAGGTAGCTGTCAAATCGTGAATGTGAGGCAACGGGTAACGATCGGGAATGGTTTTCGCGTTCAATCGCCGATAGTCACCAGTTGGACGCCAATCGTTGCTGTCCTTTTTAGGGACCATGTGCAACGGAGATGCATATGGGCTACTTGACGGTCGTATGATTCCTAAGTCCATCATGTGATCGAATTCGTTTTTCGCTAACCTTAGCTTTTCAGGAGCTAGTCGTCGTGCTTTAGAGAATACAGGTGGTCCTGTAGTCGTGATGTGATGTGTAACATTGCTGGTTACACACGGTAGTTTCGGTTGAGTTTGTTGTATCCCAGGGTACTTATCGAGTAGTGGTTGATAGAGTGGGTCTATCATATGTTTAACTGTGACTGGGGATACTCTACAACCAGTAAAAGAAGTTACGCAAACGGACAAATTAGTGTTTCCGTCTACTAGCCTCCGTTTGCGAGTGTCGATGATCAGATTGTGGTGTTGTAGAAGGTCCATACCAATGATTGGCATAGAAACATCTGCAACGACGAAAATCCAGTGGATGGGTTTGCGTAAACCCACGTTAAGGTAAACGTACCTTTTGCCATACGTAGCGATCGGTTTTCCGTTTGCCGCCTGTAAGTTTAGGGTCGATTCGTGAAGTCGGTCGTTAGGATTTGCTGGGAGAACGCTAACTTCTGCGCCAGTGTCGACGAGGTAGCGAACTCTCGTTGTCACATCTGTGACGAATAACAGACGGCTTTGTTCGCCGGCTACGGTTGCCGTTAACGCGTGCCGGCTTGGAAGTTTCCCGAATTGTTTTTCGAATCAGTCGGTTTCGTGTTGGGAAAATTGCAGGGTTTTCTGCAATTTCTGGAAAACTTTCCATACTGGTTATGATACCAGCACCAGTCGGGGTTATCTGTCTCTCGTGGTCTAGAGACAGATCGCTTACGAGAAATGCTTCTACGTGGTGTGCGCGATCTCTTACGGTCGGTACGAAGACTAAGATAACGCGTGAGTGTGTGACATAAGTCGGTTATATCATTCTGAGTCGTGTGAGGCTTTTCTTTGACTGAAAATACCTCGGTAGTAGAAGGTTTCGTAATTTCTAGAATGCGGTCGGCAGATACAGCTAGTTCGTCTAAGGCGTTGTTCTGGAACGAGACCAGAACTGCTTGCACCTGTTGGGGAAGTTTTGACAAGAAGAGTTGTTTGAATAGACCTTCGTCGAAAGTTCTTGGGCCTATAACCTCTCTCATCCGTTGCAACATGTCCGTCGCAGAACCGTGTTGCAGGTCGATGTTATTGAAGAGTTGATCTAACCTTTGTCGATCGGTTAGGTCTCCTCGTTTAAGAATCGAGCGTTTTAAGATTTCGTAAGGATCGGAAACATCACTAGTAAACATACTAGGTGTTACGTACCTGTTGAATTCCCGCGGTAGTGCCTTGACTACTGCGAGGAATTGTGCACGTGTGTCGATCACGCCGTGCTCGGAGAAGTCGGCTTCTGCGTAGCAAAACCAGGCTTCGATGTTGTCGGGCCAGAAAGGCATCAGTTGAAACGAAGGTGGGGACAAGGTCTTAAGCTTGAGTACTTTAGGTGTCTGTTCAGTCATGATGAAATATGAAGTACGATAATGAACGAGGGGAAATATATATATATCCAAGAAAAAACACGAAAAAAAATCACAATGTTCAAAAAAAATAAAAAATAAGGCAATGATATATAAAAATCCCAAAAAGGAACAGACTCACAGTTGCAATAAGGTGTACCAGATCACGTCGGGCTCACCAATGATGGTGTCACAAGTATTCAGTGTTTGACAACGCTTCTACCAGTAACACCTTCTTATGTATTTCGTTCCCACCAAGAGAAATCAAAAGACAGAGTCGAGGAGATCGGAAGAGTATATTTGGCGATGACCAATATATCGGGATTCTCTGATCTAATCTGGCTAGCGATTGCGGTTGATGTTGAGCACGGCGTTACCACACGTGATCTGGTGCGGATGCCTGACCGAGCGCCTTCAGCTAGATGAGTCCACTAAAACATATGGTCAGCATCCAATGTCGAAAACTTAGTGCTATTTATTTTGGGGAATTATTTACCGCTACAACTGACATGATTCTTCCCGGTTATATTTGTCTTGTTCGGATTGTTTCTTCGATTATTTTTAAAACTCTCATTCACTTATTTTTATTCAGTTGTCGTTTTAATAAATTGTGTTCTTATTCTTTCATCTATCTCTTCACAAATTCACTTCCGTATTGTTTGTTGCATGACTATGTTGGTATCAATTTATACTAGTGTTTATGTTTAAGTAAATAGATATCCGACAATCAACTGTCCCATTATACTGCTAATTATCACAAAATAATAATCGTCGTAGAAATCTTATTGGAATATTGTATTCCGATAGTGTATTCATTGATTTGCTGCACTTACGTTATCCATTTATAGAATTGTGAGATGAATACAAATGCAGTAGTGCCATAAAAAACTCCGCCTGGAGTCCCTCCGGGGGCTACTACCGGTCCCAAGCCCGGATAAAGGAGGAGGGTTGGGCATGGGGTTAGCGTCCCCATCCCGTAGAAAACTAACTCACTAAAAAAACGCTAACCAGAAAAAATTATTCAAACCTTTTAAACTCTGCCCTGGGAGTCAGAAGGTCTTCATTTAGAAGAATTATGACGCCTCATGATGAAAGCCGAATTCCTTCGGAAGTTACGAGGCCGATGCCCCTTCTGACAACCAGAGCAACCATTTATTTAGGTACATGGAATGTTCGTACAATGTGGGACACCGGGAGAGCCTTCCAAATTGCTGCAGAAATGAGAAGATACAACCTAGAGGTACTTGGGATCAGTGAAACACATTGGACACAAGTTGGACAACAACGACTAACTACAGGAGAGCTCCTGTTATACTCCGGCCATGAAGATGAAAATGCACCACATACACAAGGAGTTGCATTGATGCTGTCCAAACAAGCGCAAAATGCGCTTATAGGATGGGAATCTCATGGACCAAGGATCATCAAAGCCTCGTTCAAAACAAAGAAAGAGGGTATTTCAATGAACATCATCCAATGCTATGCGCCTACCAACGACTACAATGAAGACGCTAAAGATCAATTCTACAATAGGCTGCAGTCAATCGTCGAGAAGTGCCCAACAAAGGACCTGACTATTCTGATGGGAGATTTCAACGCCAAGGTTGGAACGGACAACACTGGATATGAAGACATCATGGGACGACACGGACTGGGAGAAAGGAACGAAAATGGTGAGAGATTTGCAAATCTATGTGCCTTCAATAAACTGGTCATAGGCGGCACCATATTCCCACATAAACGCATACACAAAACCACATGGACTTCACCGGATCACACTACACAAAACCAAATCGACCATATTTGCATCAACAAAACGTTCAGGAGGACTATAGAGGACGTGAGAACCAAGAGAGGAGCTGATATAGCATCAGATCATCACTTGCTGGTCGCCAAGATGAAATTGAAACTCAAGAAGCACTGGACAATGGGGCGGACAATATCACAAAAGTTCAATACGGCCTTTCTTCAGGATACTAACAAACACAACAAATTCAAGATAGTCCTCAGCAACAAGTTCCAGGCCTTTCATGATCTACTCAATGGAGAAGGAACTACTGTGGAGAGCAACTGGAAGGGGATCAAAGAGGCAATCACTTCAACATGTCATGAGGTCCTGGGTCACAAGAAGCACCACCACAAGGAATGGATCACTGTTGATACACTGGATAAGATTCAAGAAAGAAGGAACAAGAAGGCAGCAATCAATACCAGTCGAACAAGAGCAGAAAAAGCCAAGGCACAAGCTGAATACACAGAAGTAAACAAACAAGTGAAGAGGAGCATCAGAACCGACAAACGTAAATATGTGGAAGATTTAGCAACGACGGCGGAAAAGGCTGCAAGAGAAGGAAACATGAGACAACTGTATGACACGACAAAGAAACTCTCTGGAAATCGCCGCAAACCAGAACGACCAGTGAAAAGCAAGGAAGGCGAGGTAATCACCAACATTGAAGAGCAACAAAACAGGTGGGTAGAACACTTCAAAGAACTCTTGAATCGACCAGCTCCACTGAACCCACCCAACATCGAAGCAGCACCCACGGACCTCCCAATCAATGTTGGCCCACCAACAATTGAAGAAATCAGCATGGCCATCAGACAAATCAAGAGTGGAAAAGCAGCAGGACCGGACAACATCCCAGCAGAGGCACTAAAAGCAGACGTAGCGGCAACTGCAAGGATACTCCACATTCTCTTCAATAAGATTTGGGATGAGGAACAAGTACCAAAAGACTGGAAAGAAGGACTTCTGATCAAAATACCGAAGAAAGGCGATCTCAGCAACTGTGATAACTACAGGGGCATCACTCTTCTCTCAATACCGGGAAAAGTCTTCAACAGGGTATTGTTAAACAGGATGAAGGACTGCGTAGACGCCCAACTTCGTGACCAACAGGCAGGATTCCGTAAGGATAGATCGTGTACAGACCAAATCGCAACTCTACGGATCATTGTGGAACAATCAATTGAATGGAATTCATCACTCTACATCAACTTCATTGACTACGAAAAGGCATTTGATAGCATGGACAGAACAACACTATGGAAACTTCTTCGACACTACGGCATGCCTCAGAAGATAGTCAATATCATACAGAGTTCATATGATGGATTACACTGCAAAGTCGTGCATGGAGGACAGTTGACAAAGTCGTTCGAAGTGAAGACCGGTGTTAGGCAAGGTTGCTTACTCTCACCCTTTCTCTTTCTCCTGGTGATCGACTGGATCATGAAGACGTCAACGTCTGAAGGGAAGCACGGGATACAATGGACATCTAGGATGCAATTGGACGATCTGGACTTCGCAGATAATCTGGCCCTTCTATCCTAAACGCAACAATAGATGCAGGAGAAGACGACCAGTGTGGCAGCAGCCTCAGCAGCAGTAGGTCTCAATATACACAAAGGGAAAAGCAGGATTCTCCGATACAACACAGAATGCACCAATCCAATCACAATTGACGGAGAAGATTTGGAAGATGTAAAAACCTTTACGTATTTGGGCAGCATCATTGATGAACAGGGTGGATCTGATGCAGATGTGAAGGCGCGGATCGGCAAAGCAAGAGCAGCATATTTGCAACTGAGGAACATCTGGAACTCAAAGCAACTGTCAACCAACACCAAGGTCAGAATTTTCAATACAAATGTCAAGACAGTTCTACTGTATGGGGCAGAAACCTGGAGAACTACGAAAGCCATCATCCAGAAAATACAGGTGTTTATTAATAGTTGTCTACGCAAAATACTTCAGATCCATTGGCCGGACACTATTAGCAACAACGTACTGTGGGAGAGAACAAACCAGATCCCAGAGGAGGAAGAAATCAGGAAGAAACGCTGGAAATGGATAGGACACACATTGAGGAAAGCACCCAACTGAGTCACAAGACAAGCCCTCACATGGAATCCTCAAAGCCATAGGAAAAGAGGAAGACCAAAGAACACATTACGCCGAGAAATGGAAATAGACATGAGTAAAATGAACAAGAATTGGATGGAACTAGAAAAGAAGGCCCAGGACAGAGTGGGTTGGAGAATGCTAGTCAGCGGCCTATGCTCCATTGGGAGTAACAGACTTAAGGAAGAATGTAAGTGACATTAGTTTTAATGGACTCACTTAGCTGAAGGAGCTCGGTTACGTATCCGCACCAGATCACGACTGGAAACGCTGCAACCGCTAGCCAGTATTGATCAGTCACTTCTCGATATATTGATAACCTATCAAATATGTCTCTGAACCTCATCGCTTCTGACTTCTGATTTCACTGGGTGGGCACGGTTCAACTACAGAAGGTTTTGCTGGCTAAAGTGTTGTCAAATTCTAAATACATGTGGCACGTCATTGGTGATCCCGAAGTGATCTGGTATACCAACTCGGAAACTTACTTTAATTTTTTATATTTTGTGATATTCTTTCGGATTTTTGAATATTCTTCCTTTCGTTCATTCCTGAACTTCATATTCCCCATGACAGAACAGACTACTAATGTAATTAGGTTCAAGATTATGACATCAACTATATTTCAGCTAACGTCCATTTGATTGGATAACATCGAAGCCTGGTTCTGCTAGGCTGAGGCTGACTTCTACGAGCTCGGCCTGGCCGACCCATGTGCACAATCCCTCGCAGTAGTAAAGGCACCACCGCGTGAATACACCAGTTACCTCACACCTAGTATCTAATTTCGGTCCCCATTTCTCCTCAATGTTTGCAAAACTATCAGGAGAATCAATACTATAACACAACAGAACTACATCCGTATCAGGATAAGAAAGTGGCCGTAACCTATCATAATCTTCCTGGCCAGCAGTGTCCCAAAGAGCTAATTCAACCTGCCACATATAATAATTACATATACACCTACTTGTCTGTTATCAACTTCAATATCTGCAACATAGTTTTCGAATACAGTAGGAACATAAACTTCGGGAAACTGGTCTTTGCTGAATACAATAAGTAAACAAGTTTTTCCACATGCACCATCGCCAACAATAACAAGTTTCTTGCGTACAGCACTCGCCATTGTTTCGGACCAAAACACCCGAACTGACCGCAAGTGCGCAATTCCGGTTTCCATGACATTTGTAAGCTTCACTGTTAGTTGCCATTTTTACTCAGTAGACTGCTGATCTTCCATCCGCTTTACTCGATGTTTGCGAATAAATTGTTATTATTTGCAATGTAGTGAAAGCCGACACTGGATACATCACAGCACGACTCTTTTACGTAACAACCTTTGACTTGTAGATCCTCTATCTTCCGCATCGAATATAGACCTCAACTCCTATGTGAGAAGGCTTACAAATACTATGAGGTCAATCAAACCTCTTTCGGCCGGACTATGGTTAATTAGCTGCACTCGAAGAACCCAACGAGATTACTCATCACGAACCCATGTAACATACTATTTATAAGGTCAGGAATAACGATAGTATCAGTACTGACCGACTAAATGTCGCTTACTTATAAGTAAACCCCTTCTATGTTCAGTTTCCCCCTGAACAATTGAGTGATATAAGCCTTGTGATTACGAGGCCTTCCACGATAATTAACGACCACAAAGAAACTTCGCTGAAATCTAAAAAGCAGTTCTAAACGATGTACTCTGGAAGGATATTGTGGTTTCTAGAACATTTGGACGTTTACCGCACACGGAAACTACAAATTTTCGTTTTGCTCGGTTTACATGTATAACAATCTTTTGGTTTCATTCTCAGTATCTTTAAACTGCTAAGCTGAAATGAAATAAATTGTTCTGTTTACCAATATGATTTCATACGTAAGTATTTTAATAAAACATTCCATGTCAGAATTGTTCACTTTGTTACACAGTTTATATGTACGGAACTACACGAAATCACTCCAGAGAGAAATTTATCAATCAGACTCTTCAACTAGGTTATATTTTTACTAAAACATGGCTTTTCTGGGATTCTGTTTCACGTGGTTGAATAGCAAAGAGAGAAGAAAGCCGACGTAAATTTGTGTAGTTTCTCTCAGTCCACAGGATACTCCCCTTAATGCGCAGGTTGTGAGATGATATGATAGAGACGTAGTAGTGAATGTCGAAGAGTATGAAATACCATTTACGAGCCGGTAGATAAAGACAAGTTTTGATTTAATGTGTCTGATCGTGAGAGGTGCTTACTTGAATTGTTGATGTGTTTGATGATTATCCTTATTGTCGGAGTATCCAAGAGAGCTTCAGCGAAACTTCTTTGACCAGGTTCGATTTCTTATTAAATTATTATATTTGCAATTAATGTAAACTAGAATACCATATGAGAGTATGGGTATGATACAGTTGTATATAGTAACAGTAATCTAGATCCGCTTTGATTAGAGTTCACTATTACGAATCCCACCAGATTTTTTTGTTTTAGGCACTTGTGATGCAGTGCGCTCATAAAAGTTCAACGTGTTGTTGTACCTTGCACTCACGTAATGAACAATGTTGAGGGGTTTCAGTATATGATTAAGTAGAACCAGATTTAGGTTCGAGTTACCGTAAAACGCCACAAGTTATATTCACTTGTTTAAAGCAGCAAGATCTAGAGTGAACGATTTGGCTGAGTTCTTCTGACACAGATTTGAACCCAGATGGACACGCATCCCGTTTTTTCCTTAAACTCAAATTAATATTCCTCTAAATACTACAAGACCTGTTTAAATGTGGTGGATATTATGCGAGCATTATTGAAAGTTGTGTATAGTTGTATTTTTGGAGAAACCCTAAATGGTTTCTTCACAATACTTCTGTATACATCATCTGTTTGTGAATGGTGATAATAGTTCCCCTGCTGAGTTGCACGTCAATAAGATACCATTAGGTTAGGTATTCGACACATTCAGGAAACAATTGTCAATTTCACTCTCGGGAATAATTTCTGTACTTGAATGAGTACTTTGTGGGTCAATTGTATCGAATTTTACCTGAGCATTCATCAGTCCTAAAATATGAGTTTCAATTGCACTGTCTAACTATGAATACATCTATTTAAACTCATCAGTGGCTGGCTTCAGAATGAATTCCCTGGACTTCTAGTGAGAAGCTGTGGCCAGTGGAGTTCAACCGTGTCTGACATGAGGCAATTACTTGCTACAGACAATGGTGGACGGTTGTGCAATATCTTGGACTGGTGGAAGTTAGACATTAGCACCATTTGATGCCGGCTCAGAGGTCTGGAGGCTGAGCGTTCATGTGCGAGACCGAAGATCCTGGATTCGAGTCTCGTGTGCAAGGTTATGGATGCGCACTGCTGATAAGCCCAGTACCAAGACGAGACGGCCGTCCAATGCTTCCAGGTTTCCAGTGGTGGTCTTACATTGATCCTATTACGATACCAATTTCAACTCAACAATCGCCACAACTCTATACTACAAATCCAGATAATTTAAAGGGTCTTTGTTAACATCAAACAAGAAAACGTTTTTTGATGAGTAAAATAATCAAATTTTTTAATCTACGTAGATTTAAAAAGCTATACACCAAAGTTCATGGTAATTATCATAATACACACACTGTATGCACAGCTTGTCACGGTAAGTGATGTTGTTGAAGATATGACTTAAGGTAGGCGGTCATTCTAATAATAATAATAATTTATTCTCAAATAACAGTTCGTTACATGAGGCATGCCAGTTTACAGGCAAGATCAAATTGATACAAATGATACAATATCCACTGTAGTAAATTACATAGCTGGGTTGATAATTTATGAGATATGAATGTAGATGGTTTTAAGCAGTTCTACAGTTAGCGCGCTTCATGAAAGTTGCGTTGCAAATGTGCAACTGATGGTCAAGGTTAGGTCCATTGAAGTTATGAGCTTCTAGAAATCGCAACCTTATGTCCCTTTGGAATATCCAAGGCTTTAAGGATGGTGCAGGATGAAGTCACCCGTTCCATATCTCAAGGGGGCTGAAAGAGGGAGCAAGTAAAAGAAAACACGAGGGGCAGAGTAGCCAACATTCATGAAGGAATGTTCAAGGTATGATTACTCAGTCTAATTTTCTTTTATTAAGGTATTTGTTAAGAAAGAGCATTTAATAGGTTAAAGATAATAAGTGTCAACAAGGTGTGAGTGGACATACAACTGACAAATGGAGGCGATTCGGAAAGGAGCTGAGAGTATGGGATTATGTGTGATTATAAAATAAAATATAGTGCTAGAAACAGTATTGTGATATACATTTGGCAATCTTCCTTTATTCATCGAAGCTGTTGGAGCCCTTTTCATTTTTTTTATAATTATTATTTTTTTTAGGTATCATAGGGTCTTGAGTAGGCTTCGTATATTAGCGAATTGTCTAGTTTGCTTGTAATAGGATTTCTGGGTAGGAAGTGAAACCAATTCAACGTTCGTAACACGATTTAATGAGGTATTTTGCGTGATAAATCAGCATTAATACCATAAGTTCGTGAAATCCCACTAAAACATAAGGAGCCGTAATTAAACAAAATGTTCTGCCCTACAGACATGGGTGGATTGAATTTATCTCCCCACCATCATGTTTGCTGGTCAGTAACGCCACCCTCCCTCCCTTTTTGATGTTAGGCTCTCTTACGTTTGTGGTAAGTATGAATACTGCTTTAATCAAAGCCCATAGTTGGAATACACTGTCTCTACTAGGTCCATGTTACAAGCAAATCAGATAGTTGAAAAGTTTGTTTTATGGGTTAGATGTCCATATCGTATATCGCACTGCTATAAAGATAACTAATGGTTTAAAGAAGTAAGGACTAATAGCAAATCAAAAGATATGAGAGGGTATAAAATTGTAGAAAGAAAAAAAAAGATTTCAGGGTAAGACAAATAAAACATTGAGAAACTCACAAGACTTTGTGGCCAAATTTTGAGCTTTGTATGATCGGCCTTAGTAGATCAGCATCCATAAGGTTGAGCTATCTGTCTAATTGCAGTAGAAAAAAAAGCATGAATTTTAGGAAGAATAATGTACATTTAACCTGTAGAGATTTGGGGACTGAAAGCTAGGGTTAGGAGGATCTGAAGTGAATCAGTGTATTAAATAAGAGGTTAATTCATTCCATCCGGTTGCGGAAAGGAGTCACAATTTTCGCATACAGTTGAAGTAGTATAAATTCATGTAAATAGAACTCAGTCGATATATGTGATGGCGTAATTCCCGGCTTACAATATGCATATTGGTGATTCCTCAATCATTATCATCTGTGGCGTGTTCAGTGTAAAGCAAGTCATATCAGTGTAAACAGCCTGAGAAGATACTTATTTACGCCTGTTACTTTTCGTGAAGGAGCATAGGCCGCTCATCAACATTCTCCATTCAACCCTGTCCTTGGTAATACTTTCCGGTTCTTTTCAGTTGTTATTCATCCTTTCCATATCTGCTTCTATTTCCCGACGTAATGTGTTCTTTGTCCTTCCCTTTTTCCGCCTTCTTTCAGGATTCCAAGTCAGGGCTTGCCTCGTGATGCAGTTTGGTGATTTTCATAATGTATGTCATATCCATTCCCATCATCTTTTTCTAATTTCGTCCTTAGCTAGAAGCTGGTTTCCTCTCTTCCAAAGTGGGCTGTTGCCGATGGTATCCGGCCAATGAATGTTGGGTTTCTTGCGTAGACAACTATTTATAAATACTTATATCTTCTTCATGAGGTGGTTGTGGTAGTTCTTCAAGTTTCAGCTCCGTACAGCAGACCTGACTTGACGTTCGTATTGAAGATTCTCACTTTGATATTGGTTGACCGTTGTTTTGAGTTCCACATGTTCTTCAATTGTAGGAATGAGGCCCTCGCTTTGACCGGTCTCTCTGATTTACTATATTTCCCTGCTAGTTTCTTCGTTGTGTCGAAAAGCTGTTTCATATTTTCTTCCCTTGCAGCTTTTTCCGCCGTCGTTGCTAGTTCTTCCACGTATTTCTTCTTGTTGGCTTTAATGCACTTCTTTACTTGCTTGTTTGCTTCTATGTACTCAGCTTGTGCTTGGACTTATGATGATGCTTCTTGAGGCCCAGAACCTCTTGGCAAGTTGAAGTTACTGCTTATTTGGAACCTTTTCAGTTGTCCTCGTTAGTAGTTTCTTCTTCCTCCATTAGATCTTGTAAGGCTTGGACCCTTTTGTTGAGAGCTATCTTAAATTCATTGAGTTTGTCAGTGTCTCGAAGGAAGGCTGTATTGAACCTTTGTAGTGCTGTTTATCCAGTTTTCCAGCTCTTCTTTAGTTTCACTTTTAAATTGGCCACAACTAGGTGGTGATCTGAAGCTATGTTAGCACCTCTCCTGGTTCTCACATCTTCCATTGTCCTTCGGATTTTTTTTGTAAACTGAAAGGATCACTTTAGTACAGTCTTACTTATCTGATTCATTTAGAAACTACGATCGTTTTTAGGAGTTTACTGACCTTTACTGTCTTTTCGTCCCCAAATACTATACTGAAGCCCCTCATGGACTGTTTGTTCATTCGCTCACGTACACTGAATTTGTCACTCAAAGCTCTCTGGCTTTTCGGAAACCCAAAAAATGCAATCAACTCACAGGCATTATCGTGCATCAAGTCAGTTAAGAACACCTTATACTTACAGAAGATGCCTTCAATATTGTAATAATGGTGGCACGACAGCAACAGCTTGTCACAATAAGTTTGAATCCATCTGGAATGAGAGCCACAGCCAGGAGATTTAGTGACTAACTCATCACTGGGTAACAAGGAACGCAGCTACTCTATCATGAGGTGTACTCGGCCACGCCGTGTTCACCACTAAATATGTCATAGTTACTTAAAGCTTGACAACGATTTTATGCACAACATTATGATAAAAATTAATATGAACCCAGGGAGATCAAATTTAGGAATGAGTGAGCGTGAAGGATTATTTGGAAGGTTGCCGATATGTTTGGAGCGTTTAATGTAAACCGGCTAGTAAATATAAGTGACGTGTATAATGACGAAAATCCAGCGATGGCGTTTGTGTAAACCCGAGTAACGAAAAACATGTCTTCTATCGTGTGTAGTGATCGGCTCTTCATTTGCTGCCTGTGAGTTGAAGACTGGTTCTTGAAGATGGTCGTTCGTATTTGCGGGAAGAATGCTCACCTCTTTATCACTGTGACGAGATAGTAAACTTTCGGCGCCACTCCAGTGATGTATAACAGACCGCTATGCCCGCCAGCTACGGCCACCGCTAACGCGTGCTAGTAAGGGAGTTTCTCGAGAGGTTTTTAGTATCGGACGGTTTGGAGAATGGGAAGCTGACGTTTCCTTCAATTCCAGAAGACTTTCAGTGACATTGGGTTCTAACCACACAATCCTCAAAGCTGAACACTGGACAACGGGGAAAATAGATATTCGACATTTAATCGCGTGAGTCCAAGTAGTGTAGTAGCACAACGAAAAATTGCGGGTTCGAACTGCCGTTGACTGTATGTGGCAATGGCTGAAGAGCAGTCAACGAAGACGCAGATCACTGTTTCGGCAGTAATGTCCTTGATAGATACTTTAGTGGGGCGATTTATTTAGACACCAATTATATCGATCGATGTTGTCGAAGGGTTCACTACTTTAGTGGCCAGAGACCTGATCCCAGTTAGGTCTTAAACGGACCCTGTATGAAATCTTCGCTACATTATGATACATATATTCATCTTTAATCACTCTCGTAATTATGAGTATGCCAATATATGCAATGCGTTGATTTTCAAATATTTAAGCGGCTGATGAGAACCTAACGAAATGAAAACGAATCATATTGAAAAGATTTGTGGCTCAGGTGAATGATTTTGATGGATATTTATTCCCTGAGCTGGATGTTTTGGTCGTGGAGCTTTCATCGTTCTACTGAACGAATCATCAGCACAAACGTCTATCTGAAGTTTGTGCTGATGATATCGTTCAGAAGAGCGATGAAAGCTCCACGAGTTTGGTGGTTGCGCGAATACCCGGAATAGAAGGTTTATGCAACGTGTTGAAGACGTTGCATCGCAAACGTATCTGCACGACTGGGCGATTACTATCTGTATATGTGTCACACATTAAAGTTTTCCTCTTTTCCATATCAGTTTGGTTCGAAGTTCTAGGGTTGTCGAGGATAACTCGTGATGGGCATTGACGGAGTCTCATACTTATATACGACGTGCTGCGCGTCGACCCCACAACTCACCACTTTGGCGAGAACATAAGGGTGAACGAGAAAGTATGTTGGGCTTACGAATAAAACGCACAAATACTCATATATATATATATATATATATAATTGTACCCTTTGGGAAAACCATATATTCCCTAGAAATTTTACCATTCTTATGCATTTACTTCGGACATCAGTTTTGCACACCACGTTATCGGCTCTTCTTACAATGACGTCTACTACCCACACAGGCCTCCATCGTCGAAAAATGCTTAAACGCACTGGTGACCCATTAAGAAACTACCGTTTGTCTCTCCTCGTCTTGAGTTTGAGACCCCGAATTCTTATTTGTGGGCACGTGCAAAGTAATTTGGTCCTAGTCTTCCTTCCGATCATTGACTTAGCAAGGGAGGCGCCATTGGGCGAGGCTGGATTCGAGTTTATTCACAGTGGTTTTAACCGTCGTGCCCCCTTCTCTGTGATCATTTCGAAGTTCACTGGAAACTTTCTGCCCCCGTTTTTGCGTTATGTGGGAATAGAAAGATAGCTGATTGCAAACGAGATTAAACGACTGGTGGAATATTTTAAAATCTGGATTACAAATTAGGTCAAATGAATAGTCGAATATTTTTAATTCTGTGATCCACTCAAAACTCAATAGAATGAAGGATCCGTCTGTAGCATAACATTTGGATTTGATCATTAGATCATTAAACTTGGCAATATTTTTGATAATTCGAAAATGTCGATTGGGATGCCATATGCATTCTTTATGTAATCGTTAGTAGGATAAATGCTCGGCTGTCCAAGTTTTGCAAGAAATGAAGGTAGCATCGGATGCAGTGTGATGATACAATCATCAAAATGTATGGATAAACACTTGCGTATTCACTGAGGGCTGGACTTTGACAAAATATGAACACAATCGATTCTTCGTGACATTTGATATTGAAATGAGGTTTCGCCGTGTCTGCGACATTCCTCCTTATGGCAAGTTACTCCATATTTTGCGCATTAGGGTTTATTAAAATGGAAGAAAACTGGAGAAATTCCATGCCCCACGGTTCTAGTAACTATTAGTAGGCCTTGTGCAGCAACGTCGACTGGAGTTCAGAACATTAGAAATTCGATAATGATGAGAACATTTCAGCAAATCATGCTTTGAGACATCGATAGTACGGAGTGACAAGTTTTTGAGTCAAATGAATTAAGGTTAACGGAAGATGTGCAATACAATAAGTAAACAAGTTTTTCCACATGCACCATCGCCAACAATAACAAGTTTCTTGCGTACAGCACTCGCCATTGTTTCGGACCAAAACACCCGAACTGACCGCGAGTGCTCAATTTCGGTTTCAGTTTTGAGAGAGTATGAGGCTGGATGTTTTGGAGTTCTATCACACCTGAATAGAGTATTTCTTATATAAGGAAGGTGAGTAGAATGAAGAAGTCCATCATTTCAGTGGATGAAAATTGCTTTTGAAAGACTTTACCAATCACACATTGACTTTATGAATTAAGTTTGTAGCGGAGAATAAATCCCCAAAATAAATAGCTCTGTAAGCCTTCGGCATTGGATGTTGACCACATAAGTTTTAATAGGCTCACTTAGCTGAAGGTGTTCGGCCATGCATCCACACCAAATCACGAGTGAGAACGCCGTGCTCAACATCGCTCGCAATAGCTAGCCAGTCTAGATCAGTCGACCCTCGGTATACTGATAACCTATCATATATATCTTCAAACCCCTTCGCTACTGTCTCTTGATTTCGCTTGAAGGGTACGATTCATAGTGGAAGATGTTACTGGTTAAAGCGTTGTCAAAATCCGAATGCTTGTGTAATCTTCAAGTTTAATAGTATTGTTGTCACTTATTTCTCACGTCTATTGCGGTGTTACGCCTCACCTGTCTTATATAGTATGTGTTACTTTTGATTTATTAGGCTGTACATTGTGCACACAGTGGTCTTTAGGTCGTTTTCACTTGTCGTCTAAGGGTTTAGTGAAATGATCCATATGTGAATGGATTCGGAAGTTCTTAAACCAAGCATAACTGACTTAGCCGTAACCAGAATTATTGGATAAAGTATATTGAGAACAAATAATGTGGCCTTATCCTGAATAACTTCTCAAACACCATACGCGCTCGTTACAAAAAGGGCAGTGATTTTTGTACTTGTTGTGATTATACTTGCTTTGGGTACTTATTGCACCAAAAAGCATTCTTGGTCTACTTTAACTAAAAGTACTTTGGTTAAAGTTTGAATTTTTTGCTAAATTTTGTCCTAAATACCTTTTTTTACTCCTAGACTAACACTTGTGTTCACATTGTGATCATTGTGTGTTTTTAAACCTTTTAAATTTAATTACAATGGTTGGTAAGACTCACAAATGTGGGCAACCAAATTGTTTGTTCCCTGTTGAGGAGGGAATGCAGTGTGATGACTGTAAAAAGTGGTACCACAAAATGTGTACACGCCTAAGTCCGATGGCATACAAAAGATGCTCGAAGCCTAACTCGCACTGGCTTTGCATGTTCCGCTGTACGGATAAAAAGGTACTAATTCAGGAGGCTATGTGCCTATTGGCTTTGGCCTGCGAGAAAAACGATGACACATGCGCTGACAACACCGGCACTGACAGTGACGATTGTGTCAGTTTAGTACCTGCTGTTACACAACGCCTCAAACAACCAACTCTGGCGGACGCAAAAGTGAGATCGCCGTTAACATTAACAAGGGGAGTAATACCACCTGGTACTGACATTGATAACAATGCACCTTTAGTGGGAACCGACGAATTGGATAAAACCATCACCGTCCCAAATAGTCCCAATGTCCTGAGGGATGAAAAATGGACTACGCTAAGTAGGAAACGAAACGAAAGGAAGAAAGCTGTAGGCAGTATACAGGTAGTTAGTAACTCACTGGTGGACTCTCATTGTCAGTCACATACTGCACTACCAAAATCTGATGGTAAGAGTGAAACCCATCCTGGCGTGACTGAGAAGAAAAATCAAATAACAGCTAAAACTAATGACTGTTTACTTACTAAGTCCTTGGTGGACTCTCAGACCAATCCGCCGAAGCTCAAAAGTAAAGCTTCGTCTAACACTGTTGTGAGTCACTCACAGGACTCTGTTACAATAAAAGCTAATCGTAAGATACCAGTAGTTAATATACAGGATCTATTGTCACGGTCGAAAGCTGTTGACACAATTTCAAAGGAAGCTAAACCCCTTCCTAGTTTAATTATTTGGAATCTAGAGGAGTCGAAAGATAACGACCGTGCTAGAAGACATGCACATGACCCGCAGTTAGTGGAGTCTGTGGTAAGAAATGTGCTGCCTGAAGAGGTTTCAGGGGTACATATTACAAAATAATACGACTTGGTAAATGGGTTGGAGGCGAGACCCAACCAAGAAGAATCCTGAAGCTGGTTCTCGGGAGTTTCGAAGAAAGAGACATATTATCGAAAAACGCACTAAAAACTCGTCACAAATATCCGTATTCGACCAGATTGGCCGCTTGAGGACCGAATCGAGTAGAAGAATGCTCTTACGGAGTTGAGGACTCGCAAATTAAATGGCGAAAATAACCTTACCATTAAGGGTTTTCGGGTAGTCAGGTCTCGGAAGCCAATGCTTCCAAGGCTTGTATTGGTAGAACGATTGATTTCCAAAACACCTTAAGTGTGTGCTACACGAACGCTTGTAGTCTTAGAAATAAAACGTCCGAGCTAAGTCTGTAGTGGAAGAATTATGTCCCGATATAACCGTTGTTACAGAAACTTGGTTCACAGTAGATATAGACTGTTCTCCGTTCACTGCAGACTATATCTGTATTAGAAGTGATAGGGTTTCAAGTCGCAAAGGGGGAGGTACAATATTATACGTCAGGGATCACTTTCGTATACTATCAACAATATCGGAGGTTCATATCAGTGGCACATGTGAGGTTGCATGTTGTAAGATTAAATCTAGAAGTGGGTTAGTGACTATAGGGGGAATATACCGTAGTCCGTTTTGTCTTGCTGACGACTTTATCCTAAGACACATCTGTTCTTGGAGTATGGCAGAACGTTGTCTCATCATTGAGGACTTCAACGCATCGCATATCAACTGGATAGAGCTTACACTAAACGTGCACCCTTTACGTGGACAAGACATATTACTACCTTGTATCTCGCTTGTAGATATAAATAAGAGCATTCACATACCGTTAGAGTCGACATCATTTGACAGTCCAAAAAAAGCATCACATATTGTGAGCAGTATTTAGACAGTGCGGCTGACCCCAAACACCCAACAATCTCACGATCGGCCACCCTGAGTAGCAGGCGACGGAGTACATGTAAGCCTGCCTGCAACAGCCAGCCCGATGATGTAGATCTCGAATTCTCACCCTGACATGTACCCCATCCCCCAAATAAGTATGCACAAAGTGACCACCCGGTAGACACCTGCAACAGGCCTGTATGTAACCATATCGACCTTAAAAACTTTGATATAAACTCCGATAATCTCGCCACTGGTAGATCTAAAAGCAGCCAAACAGAACTCAGCCTCACTCAAACTATCCAAGACTTATTACCGTACAAATATTTAATCAGTGTTCCAGAAAATCCCGATCTGGAAATTATAAAAAACTCTGAAAAGTAACTGGCCACATATCAACTGAAGTGCTGAAAAGACTCCAGTGTATGCAGAATGTCATTGTGTATAATATACCTGATAGTGCGAACGTAAAGATTGCTAAAAAATACTCTACTACAAGAATGTGGATTGTCGCAATCTTGGTGCGTAACAAGAAGATTACGTAAAGCACACACTAAAGCCTCTTATCCCATTCTATTTCAGTTTGGTAGTACCACTGAAAATAATCACCTCCTCAATAGTCAGTCATTACTGAGGCGTATTCCAACATTTAAAAATATTAGAATCATTCATGACAGGACTGCTATCTAGCGTCGAACCTGCAATGGAACAGAAATTGATCAACCCAGCCTACTTAGCCGCGGTAGCTACAGCTCTTGTCACTGCACCAATCCCAAAACACCATACACTGCCCTTCCAAAAAACGGAGGCACGTCAGATGCTGCTATTATTCCTAAGAACAAGACCGCACATAAAGTAGCTGCAACCACCCACCATCAGCCCAAACGCTCAGCTACCCCAAAATGCCAATTCACTTACGCCTCAATAGCGTCCAATTATTGCCCTAGCGGCCCCGATAAAAAGCATAAAAATGATCCTCCTAGGAATTGTGCCAATAGCCACAGACGCCCAGACACCGCTATACGAAATAATAATAATATATTTCTGCATGTGCAGGTACACACCGTTTTTACAGGCATGATCTATAAATTACAACATTTGTCGGTTCACAAAATGCTTCGCAACTTATTAAGTTTATAGTTGCTATAAAGTATACTCGTAGAGCGCTTGCTGTAAACTATGACCTTGATAGGACGCGTACGTCAAGTTTGTTCCAAATGTCAGAAGTTTCATAGTTGTGCTCTCAGAGCAAATTTCTGAAGAAGAAAAAAGAGAAACAGAAGAGCAACAAGGCACTTGAATATGAACGCCAAACGTTGCTTAACATTGTGTAGTAGAACGGACAGAGGTATAATAAATTAGAATAAATCCATATTATATCTTGTTAGAGTGAAATGAAGTCAGAGGCTCCATATTAGAGAATGTAGTAATAAAGAACAACGAGTTGTGTCGTTTAACGAGTTGCCGTAAGCTTACATGAAGGAAGATAGTCAAGGCTGGTACAAGGAAAGCGGTTTATTAGAAGGGTGTGTATATAGAGGGTAAAGTGTTAAGAATACTAATGACTATATCTTTTGTTGTCTAACTGTTTTTTGTTTATCCGATGCCAGCCACACTATCCTAGTGTAAAAGTCCGAGTTAGCATGCTATAGGTTGTCTTAGTAGAATAGCTAATCCAGCATAATATTGGAAACGTGAGTCTGAGTGGTGAGCGTAGGAAAACAATCTATATCACAGATTGATTGACTTATTCTCAATCATAAAGAGCCTGATACATACAAAATGTTCTGTCCCCACAAACACGGGTGGGCTGAAGTTATCGCCCTCACCATCAATGCTTTCTGGTCAGTAACTCCACCCTTAGGCTTATTTTTGTATATACGTCATACGCCACACAATCCTCTGTTTCACAACCTGTTGGAAAGCACTATTTTTATAAGTACCATTTCACAAGCTTATCAGGCGGTTACAAGCTATGGACTGTGGGTAAAGCATCGATGCAGTGCTTTTGTTGACTATAGTATAAAGTATAGTTTGCCAATCAAAGTATAAGCATTAAGAAGGGTATAATGTAGGATGGATCTTTATTAAAGCAGGCGAAAATGTATAGGAGTATATGAGTTGTAGATATGATAACAAGTGGAGAAATAATATTAATTGCTAGTCAACATAGTGTACAGAAGAGTAAAAAGTTAATACAGGATAAACAGGTAGAAACTCACAATAACTAGGTGCTGATGTTATTTTGTGTTGTCCTAACCAGTTGATTGGTAACAGGCTCTATAGATGCAAAACCACTGGTAGTAGGCAATCAATTGTGTGGTCCTCTTGACTTTCTAAGAGTGGTAGTGAGTGTCCCTTAGCGACCGAGTTTGGTTGAACAGTATCAATAAGTCCAGTGAGTTACCTGTCTACTTCAAGTGAAGAAACGGTGGAAAAAGTAACAAATACAACTGCAAAGTAGGAAAAATAAGGCAAACGGTACTTGAAGTCCATTTTGGTCTAAACATGGAGAGAGCCTATGATGTCTGAGTGGGGCACAGATGTGTTCGTACATGCAAGATCGGTGCAAGTGAGGGCTTGACCATGAAGTTCTACAAACGTATGTAGTTCATCTGCCATGCGAGTTTCGGAGGGAAGACTGTTCCATATTATGGCATACTTAGTGAGAAAGAAGTTTTCCCGAGTTTTTGATCTGTATTTCTCAACCTTTGCCGTAGATACTTTGTTTCGAAGTTCGTATTCATGTGAATCTCTAGCAAGAACTATCTTATGTGTTGAATAAGTAAGGTTTTTGAGTAGTTTAAAGTAGAGAATCAAATTAGACCTAAACCTTCTCTTCCAAAGGGGTGCTATTCCTAAGATTTGGCATTGGGCACTATAGTCAGTGACTGAGTCAGTCTTAAGTACTTTGCGGGTGAAGTCTAGTTGTATTCCTTCCACCTTTAGTATATCAGATAGGCGTAGGTTGGAAAATAAGAACGAGCAGTATTCAACGATAGGTCTTACACAAACTTTATAAAGAAGGATTTTAGATTCATTTTGATAGAAATTACGGAGAATAAAGCCAAGCAATTTCCGCATTTTAGATGCTTTGGCTGAGATGTGTTCAGAGAAATTAAGACTGTGTGAGTAATGTACCCCTATCTAGGTAGCTGCATAAGTGCTGGTGGGGTGTGAGTGATGAAATCAATGCACGTATAGTGAAAGCCAGAGCGGCTTATGCCAATCTGGCCCACCTTTGGCGCCTTCGTGATGTTAGTCTGGCTGTAAAAGGTCGGATCTACAACGCGTCGATGAGAGCAGTTCTGCTCTATGCTTGTGAAACCTGACCTCTCCGAGTTGAGGACGTTAGACGACTCTCTGTGTTCGATTATCGCTGTCTCCGAAGGATTGCTGACATCCAGTGGCAACACCATGTTAGTAATGCAGAGGTTCGGCATCGTGTGTTCGGGCACAGAGATGATAATGCAATCGATGTCACCATCTTGAAACACCGACTTCGGTGGCTTGGACATGTTCTACGAATATCGTCCCAGAGAATCCCAAGTCGCGCATTATTTTCCGACTCTGGGACTGGTTGGAAAAAGCGGAGAGGTGGTCAGTGCATGACATGGTGTCGTGGTATGAAAGAAAGCTGCAAAGGACTGGCTTCTGTCGGTCATTCACGACTCCCTGGCTGGGGTCCTAGAGATGGTGCAACACAGTGGCTAGAGACTTTATCAGATATGGCTCAGAACAGAAGTCAGTGGCGATCCTGCTGTAAGCTTCTTTTACTTTCTTCATAAAATGTGGTTCTGTCTCCCTTACCTGAAAGATTTCTTCCGATTGTACCTTTGCGTTCCCTGATTACTAGCACATTACCTTACACCAATCTCTTCGTTATTGTTCTCTTTTTTTCTTGTGCTGGGGCACAGTAAACCATATCGATTCAGGAAGTTTGCTGAGGACGTGGTCGCTATAGATTTCCGCTCTCAATTTTTTTGTTACATAAACAAGACAACCACCACCCTTCTTAGTGACTCGATCACAGCGGAAGAGCTCATAGGTGTCTATTTGTAGATATGTGTCTGTGGTATCGGAGGACAGCCAACTTTCCGTTATCAAAACAAGTGAAGGGTTGCTTAAAAGTAAAAGGGTGCGTAGGTGAGTCATCTTACTTTGTACAGACCGAGCGTTGATTAACATAAGTGTCAGGTACGGTGACTGTTTGTCTAGTAGAAGGGTATGATGTAAACCCAGTGGATTGTCAGTTTTGCCATGAAAAAAGGAAGAATTGGGAGCGTCGACTCCATATTGATGAGCGTTTAGTTTATTACCAATGGGGTTAGTGCGAGAAGGGTAGACGGGTGTTGTTTTGGTGAAAGAAGTATGTCTAAGAGTGGAAGGTAGAGTTGAATGGTTAGTTAGTGTGTTCGGGGAGTGATCAGGAGGTTCAGTCAGGGAGTTTTCAAGACTAGAGACAGTTATCGAAGTTGAGAAGAATGTTCCACTCCCCATTAAATTGGAGTACATGGACGGTCTCAGAATAGTGGGATTGCCGCCCCCAACATTTGGAGACCCCATAGCGGTAATGTTGAGGGGGAGAGAGATAAAAAAGGACGAGATGGTGTATATGTCGAATTAGGGGGACTAAACCGTTGTATTGGGTGGCTTGACTTAGATAGTACCTAGAATCAGTAGGTGGGTTCCCAAGTAGGCCAACGTTATGGCTTCCTTGTGTGCAGTGGGCAATTTTAGTCCTATTGTGGGTAGTAGGGGAGGTTGTATGTTTCTGGTAAGGAATGAAGGGATGCCTGTTATTGTTGCCAAGAGAGAGGTTTCTGTTTCTAATAGTTGTGTGGTGGTTCATGGAGCTTACAAAATTCACACAATATGACTTATGGGTATCACGTGTAGGTGTGGTTCTTGTCGAGTGTCGTTTCACATTAGGATGAGTGGGTATTGCCAGTTCACTATGTTTGTTGCAGGGCATTCTATTGCTATGAGGTGTATGTTTCAGGTTAGGGGTGCTGGAGTATTGGTGTGTTTTTACAGAGTCCTAAAATATACACTTCTTAACGCCTATACTTTGATTGGCAAACTATACTTTATACTATAGTCAACAAAAGCACTGCATCGATGCTTTACCCACAGTCCATAGCTTGTAACCGCCTGATAAGCTTGTGAAATGGTACTTATAAAAATAGTGCTTTCCAACAGGTTGTGAAACAGAGGATTGTGTGGCGTATGACGTATATACAAAAATAAGCCTAAGGGTGGAGTTACTGACCAGAAAGCATTGATGGTGAGGGCGATAACTTCAGCCCACCCGTGTTTGTGGGGACAGAACATTTTGTATGTATCAGGCTCTTTATGATTGAGAATAAGTCAATCAATCTGTGATATAGATTGTTTTCCTACGCTCACCACTCAGACTCACGTTTCCAATATTATGCTGGATTAGCTATTCTACTAAGACAACCTATAGCATGCTAACTCGGACTTTTACACTAGGATAGTGTGGCTGGCATCGGATAAACAAAAAACAGTTAGACAACAAAAGATATAGTCATTAGTATTCTTAACACTTTACCCTCTATATACACACCCTTCTAATAAACCGCTTTCCTTGTACCAGCCTTGACTATCTTCCTTCATGTAAGCTTACGGCAACTCGTTAAACGACACAACTCGTTGTTCTTTATTACTACATTCTCTAATATGGAGCCTCTGACTTCATTTCACTCTAACAAGATATAATATGGATTTATTCTAATTTATTATACCTCTGTCCGTTCTACTACACAATGTTAAGCAACGTTTGGCGTTCATATTCAAGTGCCTTGTTGCTCTTCTGTTTCTCTTTTTTCTTCTTCAGAAATTTGCTCTGAGAGCACAACTATGAAACTTCTGACATTTGGAACAAACTTGACGTACGCGTCCTATCAAGGTCATAGTTTACAGCAAGCGCTCTACGAGTATACTTTATAGCAACTATAAACTTAATAAGTTGCGAAGCATTTTGTGAACCGACAAATGTTGTAATTTATAGATGATGCCTGTAAAAACGGTGTGTACATGCGCATGCAGATATATGTATATATATATTATTATTACTACAGCTCCACATATTGATTTCCATCATGATCCGTCACTGCTGGACCTCGCCCTCAACCACCACTTTGAGGATGTCTTTGATATTCAGCACCTTCCCCTACTAGCGAACAGTGATCACGTTGCAATTCACTTTAAGTTTAGGACACATGGTATACAATTCGTATCTGCTCCACCCCATCCCAATATCTGGCGAGCCAACATTCCGGCAATCAGAAACTGTGCTATCTCGACTGATTGGTCGGTCGACGCGGATGGATTGATCGAAGATGAATGGAATAAGTTTAAGGCTACATTCGAGTCCGTAACGTCGCCCTTTATACCATGGTCAGCACGTAAGCTATCACACTGCCCTTCATGGATTAATAAAGAAACCCGGAAGCTGTTAAAGCGTAGGAAACACTTCTGGGACTTGTTCTTGTTGACAGGTCATGCATTATTTAAGCGTGAGTACCAAAAATTCCGTAATATCTGTAAGTAAACCATAGCCAAATCCCGTACCACTTACGAACGACAGTTAGTATATGATAACCGTACTTGTTCGAAACGATTGTTTTCGTATGTTAAACGGCGAATGAAACGTAGTGATGGTATTCACCCGTTATTGTAACACGAAAATTCAGATTTACTAGCTGAATCAGATCGAGCAGAAGCTGAGACTTTTTCAAACTATTTTAACGAAGTCTTCTCTACGTTTATTGTAACAAATACTTGTCCCACTCACACCGAGATACCAACCACTGAATCTGTACAGGTGACTGAGGAAACTGTCCTTCCGTTGATAACTAACCTCAAACCTGGTAAGATACCGGGCCCTGACGGGTTAAATCCACGACTGCTGTCATCTCTTGCGGAAACTATTTCAAAACCGCTCGCGACACCCTTCAACATGTCCCTTTCACTCGCTCAACTCCCTACAGATTGGAAGGACGCTATAGTTAGTCCTATATTTAAGGACGGTCAGAGACAGATCGTATCTAACTACCGGCCTGTTAATCTAACTAGCATTGTCGTTAAGTTGCTTGAAAAGATAATTCGGGTTAGGTTGCTAAGCCACATAGATTCACACGACCTATTAGCTCCTGAGCAACATGGATTTCGTAACAAGCGTTCATGCTTGACTAACTTACTTATTGCGAGAGAGGATTGGACAGCAGCCCTAGATAACGATCTGTCGGTCGATATGATATTCATAGATTTTGGCAAAGGATTTGACAAGGTTTCACACTTAGGTCTTATGCAGAAGCTCACGAGCTTCTGAATGATAGGTACTGTACAGGAGTGGATAGGTAACTTCTTATGTGACCGTAAACAGAGAGTGAGGGTCAACGTAACGCTATCCGATTGGAAGCCGGTCAAAAGTGGTGTACCCCAAGGCACCATCATAGGCCCTCTGCTCTTCCTTTTCTACGTCAATGAGTTACCGCTGTTGCTTAGGTCGTCGACATTATTGTTTGCGGATGATGTAAAGATCTGAAGAACAATAAAAAGTGCTGCTGATCATCTGGATCTTCAAGCTGACTTAGACGATTTAGTTAGATGGGCTCGAAAGTGGGGCTTAGAAATCAATGCTAGGAAGAGTGTGCTAATGCACATCGGTCACGGTAATAGTTACCGTTACACTATTGAGGGTAAACCTCTTCCATGCTCTCAAGAGCATAAAGACTTAGGAGTGGTAGTAAGTCATGACTTAAAAACAACTACGCATTGCGAAACAACCGCTGTCAAAGGTTTTCGTGCGTTATGGTCACTTCGCCGAGCGTTCAAATCTTTTGACGAGGAAACGTTTCGAATTTTATATCCCACCTACGTAAGACCACATTTAGAGTACTGTATCCAAGCAGCTAGCCCGTGTCTGGTAAAGGATACTAACTCCCTTGAGCGTGTCCAGCGTGTGGGATCGAAGTTAGTGAGCGTTTAAAACGCCCAAACCTTTTCCTTTTGTCGTTTCGTAGGACACAAGGTGACCTTATACTGGCATTTCGTATCTTTAGTTAGGATTTCGGTGTTAATATCTCTTAACTTTTTGCTCCCTCCAGCACTAATAATCTCTGAGGTCATAGCAAGAAGGTTCATAAACCGTGATCTAATAAACTTAAAATGAGGTCCCGTTTTTCTAATCGAGTAGTCAATGATTGGAACGCCTTACCCGAACAAATGGTATCAGCCCCATCAGTGGATATTTTCAAAGAGAAACTGAACCTTCACTGGAAAGCAGTGTGTCAGGATTAATACAGGTTCACCAACCTACTATCCTTATTACTGAAGACTGAAGAATGAAACTCAAGATCATAAATGATTAGATACAATAATTTCCCTGTTTAGTTATCTCAGTTACCAGGTGGAAACGCGGGTTTATCATTGTATTTGAGGAGTTAAGACTGTAAATAAGATTTCGATGCTTGAACAAGTTGAATAGACGTAATAAAAATCCAGTGTGTGGTCCATTTATTGACCATACATGTTGCCAAACATCCAGACTTCATATAGATTATTTTCACCGCAATCATTGTTTACAAGCAACTTATTTGTACACAAGTGTTGTGAAAAAGCTGTAAGGGTATTTATTGTATTTCGAATTATTTGAATTTTAGTATGAACTAAAAATCCCAGAAATAACGTAATCGGATCAAGAACTACTAGATAACCACAAACAAATGTACTGTATTTAGAATTCAAAACCAAGCACTCAACAAATACAATGGAATCATTAGTTCATTCAAACACCACAGTATTATATAATGTAACACATTCACCTTATTCGCAGACACTCCGAAACTTCCCATAGAAGCCTGCAGTGAATAAGATCAGTCTTTAGACTACGAGAAACGGACGGCCTTCATTGATGTTGGTGCCATAATAAATATGGTAATTCTGTAGATTTATGGTCTACTTCGATATTAGTACTGCTCTAATAATAGACCCAGTCCTAAAACTGTAGATTTGTCATAATGTAACTACCAATCTATAAGATATTTGTCTACACGAACTCATCACACCTTGTGGGATTTCTAATGTTTTTAATAACGCTAATGCAATCGAGGTTTCCAACAGTTTGCAATCGAATGACGTTATCGATAACCCCACTTCTAAGTTAACCCAGTTTATATACGGTCATTAAAGTCACCTACTACAAGGCTTTTACCGTTGTTACACCAGGACTTAAGTTTACTTAGGAGAAATTTATCCGCTACACATTCTGAACTGAGATATACTACAACTAATTCAATATCTTGCCGTCTACATTTCAGCTTACATCGCACCAGTTCACATGTCCCTGAAACATGTGCCACTGTTTCAACTGCTCTTATTGGTTAGCGTACTTTTCGTGTACAGGACAACTCTACCCCCTACGGTTTATTCTATCAGCCCTACTGGATAAAAAACCAGTCAAATGAATTTTATTATCTAATACTTCTGACGTTAACCAGGTTTCTGAGGCAGCAGTGACATCCGGTTTTTCTCTGTCATCCATTGTTTTGAGCTCCACCATTTTACTTAGTAGGCTGCGAGCATTTGTGTAGCATACCTTTAAGGCTGTGGAGGTTTTTTCTTGCCATCCAGAGTGGTTTGGGGATCATTTTGCCCAAACTTTTACAATTTGAAAACTCTTAAGAACGAGGTTTCTTTCACCATTTCGGTGGCGCTCGTTTATTTTTACTTCTGCAGCTCGTCTCTTAATACGATCAGGTAGGCTGAGATCCTCACGGACGTACATTCCGGGTCCAATCAGTTTACGTGAGTTATCTAGAATCAGATTCCTTTCTTCAACCGTGGCAAATGTAATCTTCAAGAGGCGGTTTTTCTGAGGACTTTCAGAATCCACCTTTTGTCCTTTTCTATAAAGCTTACAGATACTAACTCCTGAAACTCTTTCTGGGAGTAGCTTGTTTATTAAGGACTTATTATGATTGGTGTCGTGCTGGAATCTAGCCTTTGGTTCCTTATCGGAAGATTCTCTTAACTTATGAAAAATGACTGACCTTTCAGCGAGGTCTGTCTTGACACTCTGTAGAATTTTAGTTCCTAAAACCATCTCTTCCGTGTACTCGGATTTCAATTCGGCGTCAAGCGCAGAGGTTACGTTTTGTTATTTTACTTTTGTTTTCCTAGGTGTGACTATGATCCACTCATTTACCTTATATTGTCTCTTGATCACTTCCTCTACACTACTCAGACTTGACTCCCCTATAATTTGTATTACGTCGGTATTCGAACCCGGAACTGAACCCACAGATTCACATGCGTCAGTACGGTCTATAAGTAGTTTCTTCTTTTCGCCCTTCTTCCTCCTCCTTGTAATAATGTCTGCATTCATATGCTTCCCTGCGTCCCTGATGAGATATACCTTTATGGTCTCACTTAAGTCTACAGCTCCAGGGCTCATAATAACACTCCCAATCCCCTCGAGAGCAGAGTTTCGATCATCTGCTGCCGCCTGTTTATCAGAGGACAAATTCCTAGCTAATTTTAGAAGTTCGATCACCTCTAGAATCAGCAGAGACTTAGAAGAACAACATGTTTTACACAGCCAACGTGATAATGGCTTGCAGCGCCGTCTATATGCAGCCGGTGTGACTCCGGTGCACACACTGTGATACCACTTATTGCAGTTATCACATTGCATCCCCTCAACGAACGGGAAGTAGTATGCTGGTCCACCACAACGATGTTTTATTTGCGCCATAAATTTGTTTTATGTTTCTGTATAAATAAAACAAAGAAATAAAAAAAAACCCGACTTCAGTAGCAACAATAGATCCTAACACCTATGGGTACAAACAAGGCTCAAAGATAAATTCAACGACAAAGACTAAGTATAAGTGCCTTTGGTTTCATACATCTGTACTCGTTAAGTGCAGATGATTAATTTCTTTAGAGAAAAACTGTACTCTTGTGGATAACTTTAACTGAAAGAATTCAATTAAAGCAAAGCCGTAGTCTTGATGCGTAATTTAACTATCAATACTATAAAAATTACTCAAAGAAAAAATATCACTGTCCTTTTTGAATAGCGAATGCTTGACCGAACACCTTCAGCTAAGTGAGCCTATTAAAACTTATGTGGTCAACATCCAATGCCGAAGGCTTACAGAGCTATTTATTTTGGGGATTTATTCTCCGCTACAAACTTAATTCATAAAGTCAATGTGTGATTGGTAAAGTCTTTCAAAAGCAATTTTCATCCACTGAAATGATGGACTTCTTCATTCTACTCACCTTCCTTATATAAGAAATACTCTATTCAGGTGTGATAGAACTCCAAAACATCCAGCCTCATACTCTCTCAAAACTGAAACCGAAATTGAGCACTCGCGGTCAGTTCGGGTGTTTTGGTCCGAAACAATGGCAAGTGCTGTACGCTATTTATTTTGGGGATTTATTCTCCGCTACAAACTTAATTCATAAAGTCAATATATGATTGGTAAAGTCTTTCAAAAGCAATTTTCATCCACTGAAATGATGGACTTCTTCATTCTACGCGTTTTTCGAACGGAAGTTTGGTCCTAACGTGATTTGCATTTATCAAACATTTGCTGTGTTCTTGCACAACAAAAGTACCATTTCTGCTCAAAAGAATTTATTCTAAACTATACGTGCGGTAGATTACTTTTTTTCAAGTTTCACCCAATTCACTAGTTAACTCTGGTTTTGTCTCAGCTTACTATTCGGTTTTTTCAGTTTTTCACGTAGAGGCTAGTTCAGTTTATCTTACCCTTTTTTACCCATTTATTCTCGTTTTTTAGTGTGCTTTTTAGTGTATTTTTCAAGGCCTTAGGTTTTGCTAGCATCTATAACACAGTTTACGTCAATATAGTCATGGAAAATTCATGCAAACGACCTGGATGCTGATTTGCTGTTACATCTAGCATGCAATGTTGGTTCCACGAAGCGTGCACAGATCTCACAGCAACTGCTTACAACAGACTCAAAAGTTCGGATCATAAGTGGGTATGTGTTACATGCAACACGGATGCTGTAGTTTTGCTGAGTAACATCATTGTCCTATTGAGAGGTCTGTGGAATACGTTTTCAGCAAACTTTGAAAAGGGCAGTCATAAAAAGGGGTAGACAAACAGGAAAGTGCAATGGAAACAAGAATAAGGATATCGACAGGTCTACTCTCGATAGAGCATACACTAGCACTAGTGATGATATTCAGAAACTCAGCACCATCATAACGTCGACGGAAATAGACTCCCTCAGCGAACTCCGGTGCCCCAAGTCAGGGCCCTTGAATGCAATGGTGATCCCCAAAAACTCTGTAGGTGATTGGACGCACGTTGACAGAGCTAAAAAGGACCAGGTGTCACAGTCTAAGCTGAACATTTTAAGTATTGCACGGAAAGCAACTGGTGATTTGATCGTTCAGTCTATCCCAAGAATGTCCGTACGGTCATCAAAGAGCCTACTGCAAGTAGACAGATAGCTCAATCTTATGAATGCTGATTTACTAAGGCCGATCATAAAAAGCTCAAAATTTGGCCACAAAGTCTTGTGAGTTTCTCAATGTTTTATTTGTCTTACCCTGAAATCTTTTTTCTTTCTTTCTACAATTTTATACCCTCTCATATCTTTTGATTTGCTATTAGTCCTTACTTCTTTAAACCATTAGTTATCTTTATAGCAGTGCGATATACGATATGGACATCTAACCCATAAAACAAACTTTTCAACTATCTGATTTGCTTGTAACATGGACCTAGTAGAGACAGTGTATTCCAACTATGGGCTTTGATTAAAGCAGTATTCATACTTACCACAAACGTAAGAGAGCCTAACATCAAAAAGGGAGGGAGGGTGGCGTTACTGACCAGCAAACATGATGGTGGGGAGATAAATTCAATCCACCCATGTCTGTAGGGCAGAACATTTTGTTTAATTACGGCTCCTTATGTTTTAGTGGGATTTCACGAACTTATGGTATAATGCTGATTTATCACGCAAAATACCTCATTAAATCGTGTTACGAACGTTGAATTGGTTTCACTTCCTACCCAGAAATCCTATTACAAGCAAACTAGACAATTCGCTAATATACGAAGCCTACTCAAGACCCTATGATACCTAAAAAAAATAATAATTATAAAAAAAATGAAAAGGGCTCCAACAGCTTCGATGAATAAAGGAAGATTGCCAAATGTATATCACAATACTGTTTCTAGCACTATATTTTATTTTATAATCACACATAATCCCATACTCTCAGCTCCTTTCCGAATCGCCTCCATTTGTCAGTTGTATGTCCACTCACACCTTGTTAACACTTATTATCTTTAACCTATTAATGCTCTTTCTTAACAAATACCTTAATAAAAGAAAATTAGACTGAGTAATCATACCTTGAACATTCCTTCATGAATGTTGGCTACTCTGCCCTCGTGTTTTCTTTTACTTGCTCCCTCTTTCAGCCCCCTTGAGATATGGAACGGGTGACTTCATCCTGCACCATCCTTAAAGCCTTGGATATTCCAAAGGGACATAAGGTTGCGATTTCTAGAAGCTCATAACTTCAATGGACCTAACCTTGACCATCAGTTGCACATTCGCAACGCAACTTTCATGAAGCGCCCCAACTGTAGTACTGATTATAACCATCTACATTCATATCTTATAAAATATCAACCCAGCTATGTAATTTACTACAGTGGATATTGTATCATTGTATCAATTTGATCTTGCCTGTAAACTGGTATGCCTCATGTAACAAACTGTTATTGAGAATAAATTATTATTATTATTATTATTATTAAACGTGCTTCGACCTCCAAACAACAAGGTGCTGAACATGAACGCACTGGAAAACCTGGGAAAACAATAACGGTTCGTGATGACTCTCTCATGATCATAAACCTCAAAGGCAACCCTGACCCTCCTCTCAGTTTGCAGGACAAAAATGACAGGGTGCTCTGGGGTGAATTGAACAAGAAACCTGAACTTCCTAGAATAGAGCCTTTGACGGTCACATGGCTCATTCGGGGAAAGGAATCCATGCATCAGAATCACCCGAGGCTACTTCGTGAAACATTTAAGAATGCTACCGACGTAGAGGATGTCTTGCTAGCTAGTCATTAACTGACATCCGGTGAGAACGTAAGAATACTGCCCGACGCACAGTATCCTGTGCGCAATTTCATCCAAAACATCCTTAAAGAATCTCGCGAGTTTTCCCGCGGAAGAAATATAAATGTGTAAGGTGTACCGAAAAACACGGACCGTAATCAAGCAAAACTCCGCCTGGAGTCCCTCCGGGGGCTACTACTGGTCTCAGTTTTGAGGGAGTATGAGGCTGGATGTTTTGGAGTTCTATCACACCTGAATAGAGTATTTCTTATATAAGGAAGGTGAGTAGAATGAAGAAGTCCATCATTTCAGTGGATGAAAATTGCTTCTGAAAGACTTTACCAATCACACATTGACTTCATGAATTACGGTTAATAGTATTCGTGTCAGTTATCTCTCGCTTCTATTGCGATGCTACGCTAGAGTTGTCTGTGAGTGGAAAGTGTTGTCTCCAATTTTTTGACGATATTTTTTAATAATGCCATGCTAGTTATGCAGTTTTTGGCAACATGTACTTTGGTACAGTGACAAGAGTTCAGTCGGTGTCACTATCTTAAAACACCGACTTTGGTGACTCGGATATATGTTACAAATATTGTGCTTGTGAATTCTTTATCACGTATTGTATGCTTACGCTGTAACTGTTTGGGAAAAATAGGGAGGTGAGTAGGTTGTGACATGTTTCTTGGATTTGAGTGAATATTGTACTTGACTGGCTTCTGCCAGTCGATCACGATTACCCATTTTGGTGTCCTAGAATATGTGCAACACAGTGGCTTTGGAAATTATTGTGCAGGACTCAGAACAAATGACATTAGTAGTCCTACCCCAATCGTCTGTTACTTACTGAACAAAGGTTCGTGGGACCTTTTTGACTGACATGATTCTTCCCGGTTATATTTGTCTTGTTCGGATTGTTTCTTCGATTATTTTTAAAACTCTCATTCACTTATTTTTATTCAGTTGTCGTTTTAATAAATTGTGTTCTTATTCTTTCATCTATCTCTTCACAAATTCACTTCCGTATTGTTTGTTGCATGACTATGTTGGTATCAATTTATACTAGTGTTTATGTCTAAGTAAATAGATATCCAACAATCAACTGTCCCATTATACTGCTAATTATCACAAAATAATAATCGTCGTAGAAATCTTATTGGAATATTGTATTCCAATAGTGTATTCATTGATTTGCTGCACTTACGTTATCCATTTATAGAATTGTGAGATGAATACAAATGCAGTAGTGCCATAAAAAACTCCGCCTGGAGTCCCTCCGGGGGCTACTACCGGTCCCAAGCCCGGATAAAGGAGGAGGGTTGGGCATGGGGTTAGCGTCCCCATCCCGTAGAAAACTAACTCGCTAAAAAAACGCTAACCAGAAAAAATTATTCAAACCTTTTAAACTCTGCCCTGGGAGTCAGAAGGTCTTCATTTAGAAGAATTATGACGCCTCATGATGAAAGCCGAATTCCTTCGGAAGTTACGAGGCCGATGCCCCTTCTGACAACCAGAGCAACCATTTATTTAGGTACATGGAATGTTCGTACAATGTGGGACACCGGGAGAGCCTTCCAAATTGCTGCAGAAATGAGAAGATACAACCTAGAGGTACTTGGGATCAGTGAAACACATTGGACACAAGTTGGACAACAACGACTAACTACAGGAGAGCTCCTGTTATACTCCGGCCATGAAGATGAAAATGCACCACATACACAAGGAGTTGCATTGATGCTGTCCAAACAAGCGCAAAATGCGCTTATAGGATGGGAATCTCATGGACCAAGGATCATCAAAGCCTCGTTCAAAACA
Source organism: Schistosoma mattheei (assembly GCA_944470405.2). NCBI lineage: Eukaryota > Metazoa > Platyhelminthes > Trematoda > Strigeidida > Schistosomatidae > Schistosoma > Schistosoma mattheei. Next base: position 32,725,565 of record OX103947.1, read on the forward strand.
AAGAAAGAGGGTATTTCAATGAACATCATCCAATGCTATGCGCCTACCAACGACTACAATGAAGACGCTAAAGATCAATTCTACAATAGGCTGCAGTCAATCGTCGAGAAGTGCCCAACAAAGGACCTGACTATTCTGATGGGAGATTTCAACGCCAAGGTTGGAACGGACAACACTGGATATGAAGACATCATGGGACGACACGGACTGGGAGAAAGGAACGAAAATGGTGAGAGATTTGCAAATCTATGTGCCTTCAATAAACTGGTCATAGGCGGCACCATATTCCCACATAAACGCATACACAAAACCACATGGACTTCACCGGATCACACTACACAAAACCAAATCGACCATATTTGCATCAACAAAACGTTCAGGAGGACTATAGAGGACGTGAGAACCAAGAGAGGAGCTGATATAGCATCAGATCATCACTTGCTGGTCGCCAAGATGAAATTGAAACTCAAGAAGCACTGGACAACGGGGCGGACAATATCACAAAAGTTCAATACGGCCTTTCTTCAGGATACTAACAAACTCAACAAATTCAAGATAGTCCTCAGCAACAAGTTCCAGGCCTTTCATGATCTACTCAATGGAGAAGGAACTACTGTGGAGAGCAACTGGAAGGGGATCAAAGAGGCAATCACTTCAACATGTCATGAGGTCCTGGGTCACAAGAAGCACCACCACAAGGAATGGATCACTGTTGATACACTGGATAAGATTCAAGAAAGAAGGAACAAGAAGGCAGCAATCAATACCAGTCGAACAAGAGCAGAAAAAGCCAAGGCACAAGCTGAATACACAGAAGTAAACAAACAAGTGAAGAGGAGCATCAGAACCGACAAACGTAAATATGTGGAAGATTTAGCAACGACGGCGGAAAAGGCTGCAAGAGAAGGAAACATGAGACAACTGTATGACACGACAAAGAAACTCTCTGGAAATCGCCGCAAACCAGAACGACCAGTGAAAAGCAAGGAAGGCGAGGTAATCACCAACATTGAAGAGCAACAAAACAGGTGGGTAGAACACTTCAAAGAACTCTTGAATCGACCAGCTCCACTGAACCCACCCAACATCGAAGCAGCACCCACGGACCTCCCAATCAATGTTGGCCCACCAACAATTGAAGAAATCAGCATGGCCATCAGACAAATCAAGAGTGGCAAAGCAGCAGGACCGGACAACATCCCAGCAGAGGCACTAAAAGCAGACGTAGCGGCAACTGCAAGGATACTCCACATTCTCTTCAATAAGATTTGGGATGAGGAACAAGTACCAAAAGACTGGAAAGAAGGACTTCTGATCAAAATACCGAAGAAAGGCGATCTCAGCAACTGTGATAACTACAGGGGCATCACTCTTCTCTCAATACCGGGAAAAGTCTTCAACAGGGTATTGTTAAACAGGATGAAGGACTGCGTAGACGCCCAACTTCGTGACCAACAGGCAGGATTCCGTAAGGATAGATCGTGTACAGACCAAATCGCAACTCTACGGATCATTGTGGAACAATCAATTGAATGGAATTCATCACTCTACATCAACTTCATTGACTACGAAAAGGCATTTGATAGCGTGGACAGAACAACACTATGGAAACTTCTTCGACACTACGGCGTGCCTCAGAAGATAGTCAATATCATACAGAATTCATATGATGGATTACACTGCAAAATCGTGCATGGAGGACAGTTGACAAAGTCGTTCGAAGTGAAGACCGGTGTTAGGCAAGGTTGCTTACTCTCACCCTTTCTCTTTCTCCTGGTGATCGACTGGATCATGAAGACGTCAACGTCTGAAGGGAAGCACGGGATACAATGGACATCTAGGATGCAGTTGGACGATCTAGACTTCGCAGATGATCTGGCCCTTCTATCCCAAACGCAACAACAGATGCAGGAGAAGACGACAGTGTGGCAGCAGCCTCAGCAGCAGTAGGTCTCAATATACACAAAGGGAAAAGCAGGATTCTCCGATACAACACAGAATGCACCAATCCAATCACAATTGACGGAGAAGATTTGGAAGATGTAAAAACCTTTACGTATTTGGGCAGCATCATTGATGAACAGGGTGGATCTGATGCAGATGTGAAGGCGCGGATCGGCAAAGCAAGAGCAGCATATTTACAACTGAGGAACATCTGGAACTCAAAGCAACTGTCAACCAACACCAAGGTCAGGATTTTCAATACAAATGTCAAGACAGTTCTACTGTATGGGGCAGAAACCTGGAGAACTACGAAAGCCATCATCCAGAAAATACAGGTGTTTATTAACAGTTGTCTACGCAAAATACTTCAGATCCATTGGCCGGACACTATTAGCAACAACGTACTGTGGGAGAGAACAAACCAGATCCCAGCGGAGGAAGAAATCAGGAAGAAGCGCTGGAAGTGGATAGGACACACATTGAGGAAAGCACCCAACTGCGTCACAAGACAAGCCCTCACATGGAATCCTGAAGGCCAAAGGAAAAGAGGAAGACCAAAGAACACATTACGCCGAGAAATGGAAATAGACATGAGAAAAATGAACAAGAATTGGATGGAACTAGAAAAGAAGGCCCAGGACAGAGTGGGTTGGAGAATGCTGGTCAGCGGCCTATGCTCCATTGGGAGTAACAGGCGTAAGTAAGTAAGTGCCATAAAAGACAATAAACATCCTATAAACGTTACATTCCATATATAGATATGTAAGTAACTGACAGGAAGTCAGAGTTTGTTTTCCAATACACACATCCAGTTTTTTCATACGTTAAATTACATAGTATCCGTGTCAGTTATCTCTCACGTCTATTACTGTGCTGCGTGTAGCAGTAAATATATCCCCAAAATCAACAGTCTTCGACATTTGATGCTGACCCCAACTGTGTCACAATTCAGGCCCTCTTTTGGAATCCTTAAGGCCAAAGGAGAATAGGAAGATCGAAGAGCACATTACGCCAAGAAATGGAGCCAGACATGGGGCGAATGAACAACAATTGCATAGAACTAGAAAGGAAGGCCCAGGACAGAGTGAGTTGGAGAATCTGGTCACCGGCCTACGCTCCATTGGGAGTAACAGGCGTAAGTAAGTGAGTAAGTAATCAAGCAGAATCTGATATTAGGAATGGAAATTCATCAAACAGTCCCAGATGCTCAAGAACATACTGACTCAACATGTGGTGAGACTAGCTAAGAAGGACGGTGATTCTAGACCTCGGCTAATGAAGATAACTTTCTCATCCTTCCATATGGCGGCTGCAACTCTGAAGGCAGTTCGTGCCAACAGACGTTGGTTGCCAATGGAATCCACATACATTCGGATAGGCCACAAGCACGATGATAAAAAAGCGTGTAAAGGAAAGGGCCTACCAACTCGGTAAACCTTATGTAAGTGGGCTACCTGTCCATTCACGTAAGGCTCATACAGGCAAACAGGAAGAAGCTCACGCGTTTCAAATTGAAAGCATAAACTGCTTATACATGAACGCCGCGAGTATACCAAACAAAACGGATGACCTACGTGAACTTAGCAATACAAATAAGGCTCATCTGACAGGAATCTCTGAAACTTGGAAATCTCAGTTCTCGGACCGGGAGTTAGCAGTACCTGGGATGTCTTTGTTTTGCAACGACAGAAAATCAGGAATTGGAGGTGGAGTAGCCGTATACATATGATCTTGCTTAGAGGTACACCAAGTTCATAACCTCGAGTTTGACAATCTTGAGGAATCCATATAGTGCTCTGTAAGATTGTCTAGTACTTAGAGGTGTCTAGTCGGAGTCATATATAGGAAGCTCACTGCCAGTATCGAGTATGACAGTCGTGTGCTGGAAGGACTATCCCACTCTACTCGTCTCGGTTTCACATACATCCTGATTCTATGGGACTTTAATCTCCCTAGAGTCAACTTCGCGGAACACACGTATACTGGAGGCGAGAACTCAATTGAAGCTCGGTTCTTCAACCGCATTGAGGACTTGGGATTATACAAAAATGTGAAGTCGGCAACTCGTTGGAGAAACATTCAGACACTGTCGCGCTTAGACTGTGTATTTACAAACGAAGAATTCCTAGTTGACAACCTCTCAATCCTAGTTCCTCTGGGAAAAAACGACCACGCCGTTATAGCTTTCAGTTTTGTCAGCAAAACTGAGCTAGGATATTTAACCAACAACAGGCGATGGAATTTCAAACGGTTGAATGTGTCAGCTCTACAGGACTACCTGCAACGAGTGGATTGGAATGTTCACCCTCAACTCGATGTGGATACTCATTGGGACTTCTTAATGCACATGCTCTCATGTGCCACAAAGCAGTCAGTTTCCCAAATAGTCCCCAAAAGCTCCACGCAACCTACAGTCATCAAGAACCACACCCCCGCCTGCTAAGCCGCAAAAAACACTGTTGGGCAGAGTACAAAAGGACTGACAACAACGGCGCGTACAGGTAATACAAACATATAAGGAATATATGCACGAAGGCTACAAGACAACAAAGACTTCAGTACAAAATAAAGATTATGGACAAATTTGTCTCTAATCCGAAAAGCTTATTCCGTTATGCAGCTTCTCTTCGTCAAGCTAAAACTGGAGTTTCCCAACTGCTAGGTCGTAACGGCTTGACTAACAACGACGGCCACGCCGCTACCCTTTTGACTGAACAATACTCTCGGACATTTTAACCGACCCACATCAACTATACTGATGACAGTTCCATTTGCAACTGCACAGGACTTTCCGAAGTGAACCTGAGCGCTGACTTGGTGTTCCGCAAACTGCAGCACTTAAGAATAGACAATTCTTCTGGCCCGGATATGGTCCATTCTGCCATACTGAGGGAAGCAGCCTCAATCCTGACAACTCCGCTCAGCGTGACTTTCTCACACTCGCTAAGCCGAGGCAAACTACGGGGAAATTGGAAGCTGGCTCACACCACACCGATTTTCAAAGGAGGTCGACGCAGCGAACCTTCAAGTTACCGACCGGTGGCTCTTCTCTCAATACCTTCAAATATCATGGAGTCCCTGATATGCAATGGTATAAATGACTATTTACTATCCTTAAATTTATTCTCACCCCAACAGTATGGTTTCAGGAAGGGTTACACTCATATAACCAACCTGCTGACTGCGGTGGACAGATGGACAAGCATCCTCGATCGCAAGGGAAAGGTTGATATCATTTACTTAGAATTCTCAAAAGCTTTTGATAAGCTTAACCATACATGTCTTATCAATAAGCTCAAGCGATTGGGTATCAGACCACCTTTAATCGATTGACTCACTTCATACCTGAAAAATCGACATTTTAAGGTCAGGGTTAATTTCACTTTATCCCAGTCTATGGAATGTCCTAGCGAGGTCCCCCAAGGCTCAGTCCTAGGACCTTTTCTCTTCATGATCTACATAAATGATCTTCCTCAACAGGTTACGTCAGACTTGTTACTTGTTGCCGATGACATGAAACTTTGGGGAGAGATACGTAACCAAGACGATATACAAATACTTCAGGAGGATCTGACTCGACTCCATAGTTGGCTAGATGATAACCGACTTACCTTTAATACTTCAAAGTATAAAGTAGTCCATCTGCGACATGTTGCAGACTACAGTTACAACTTAGGAGAGTCTTCTCTAGTAGTATCCCAAGTCGAAAAAGATTTAGGAGTCCTGGTGCCCTACGATTTAAAGTCTTATGCTAACTGTGACAAAAATGCCTTTCGAGCAAACCTTGCACTAGTAACATTGAAGCGCATTTTTGGCCAGTTTGACAGAAGAACTTTCCATATATTCTTCAATAGTTTTACCCGTCCCCATTTAGAGTACGGAAAAATAGTATTTCCTCCCTCACTCCAATAGGATAAGGACACTCTGGAGCGCATCCAACGGCGAGCCACGAAATCAGTTCGAAGACTCAAATTTAAACCTTACGAAGAGCTTCTCCAATCGCTTAACCTTTACCCATTAGAGTATAGGCGTCTTAGAGGTGACCTTCTAATGGCTTAGTTCCAACACTAATCTAGGGGGTAACATCCAGAAATTGGAGACACAACATAGCATAACGGACTGTAGACACAACTTCTACTCCTTAAGAGTTGTCAAGTGCTGGAATTCTCTGCCGGCCGAACTAGTCCAAGCGACTTCCCAGGAGTCCTTTAAGAGGCAACTTGATCTGTTCTTAAGGACTAAGGATAGTATCGCATCATGATTTATAAATTTCTTTCCCTGTTTTATTGTTAACATACATAGGTTCCTGTCTGGAGGATTTGGTGATCCCCTGCTACTAGATACGGAAGCCGGTTAAGCGGAAGCTTCTTCTTCAGTCTTCAGTCTTCAGTAATAAGGATAGTAGGTTGGTGAACCTGTATTAATCCTGACACACTGCTTTCCAGTGAAGGTTCAGTTTCTCTTTGAAAATATTCACTGATGGGGCTGATACCATTTGTTCGGGTAAGGCGTTCCAATCATTGACTACTCGATTAGAAAAACGGGACCTCATTTTAAGTTTATTAGATCACGGTTTATGAACCTTCTTGCTATGACCTCAGAGATTATTAGTGCTGGAGGGAGCAAAAAGTTAAGGGATATTAACACCGAAATCCTAACTAAAGATACGAAATGCCAGTATAAGGTCACCTTGTGTCCTACGAAACGACAAAAGGAAAAGGTTTGGGCGTTTTAAACGCTCACTAACTTCGATCCCACACGCTGGACACGCTCAAGGGAGTTAGTATCCTTTACCAGACACGGGCTAGCTGCTTGGATACAGTACTCTAAATGTGGTCTTACGTAGGTGGGATATAAAATTCGAAACGTTTCCTCGTCAAAAGATTTGAACGCTCGGCGAAGTGACCATAACGCACGAAAACCTTTGACAGCGGTTGTTTCGCAATGCGTAGTTGTTTTTAAGTCATGACTTACTACCACTCCTAAGTCTTTATGCTCTTGAGAGCATGGAAGAGGTTTACCCTCAATAGTGTAACGGTAACTATTACCGTGACCGATGTGCATTAGCACACTCTTCATAGCATTGATTTCTAAGCCCCACTATCGAGCCCATCTAACTAAATCGTCTAAGTCAGCTTGAAGATCCAGATGATCAGCAGCACTTTTTATTGTTCTTCAGATCTTTACATCATCCGCAAACAATAATGTCGACGACCTAAGCAACAGCGGTAACTCATTGACGTAGAAAAGGAAGAGCAGAGGGCCTATGATGGTGCCTTGGGGTACACCACTTTTGACCGGCTTCCAATCGGATAGCGTTACGTTGACCCTCACTCTCTGTTTAAGGTCACATAAGAAGTTACCTATCCACTCCTGTACAGTACCTATCATTCAGAAGCTCGTGAGCTTCTGCATAAGACCTAAGTGTGAAACCTTGTCAAATCCTTTGCCAAAATCTATGAATATCATATCGACCGACAGATCGTTATCTAGGGCTGCTGTCCAATCCTCTCTCGCAATAAGTAAGTTAGTCAAGCATGAACGCTTGTTACGAAATCCATGTTGCTCAGGAGCTAATAGGTCGTGTGAATCTATGTGGCTTAGCAACCTAACCCGAATTATCTTTTCAAGCAACTTAACGACAATGCTAGTTAGATTAACAGGCCGGTAGTTAGATACGATTTGTCTCTGACCGTCCTTAAATATAGGACTAACTATAGCGTCCTTCCAATCTGTAGGGAGTTGAGCGAGTGAAAAGGACATGTTGAAGGGTGTCGCGAGCGGTTTTGAAATAGTTTCCGCAAGAGATGACAGCAGTCGTGGATTTAACCCGTCAGGGCCCGGTATCTTACCAGGTTTGAGGTTAGTTATCAACGGAAGGACAGTTTCCTCAGTCACCTGTACAGATTCAGTGGTTGGTATCTCGGTGTGAGTGTGACAAGTATTTGTTACAATAAACGTAGAGAAGACTTCGTTAAAATAGTTTGAAAAAGTCTCAGCTTCTGCTCGATCTGATTCAGCTAGTAAATCTGAATTTTCGTGTTACAATAACGGGTGAATACCATCACTACGTTTCATTCGCCGTTTAACATACGAAAACAATCGTTTCGAACAAGTACGGTTATCATATACTAACTGTCGTTCGTAAGTGGTACGGGATTTGGCTATGGTTTACTTACAGATATTACGGAATTTTTGGTACTCACGCTTAAATAATGCATGACCTGTCAACAAGAACAAGTCCCAGAAGTGTTTCCTACGCTTTAACAGCTTCCGGGTTTCTTTATTAATCCATGAAGGGCAGTGTGATAGCTTACGTGCTGACCATGGTATAAAGGGCGACGTTACGGACTCGAATGTAGCCTTAAACTTATTCCATTCATCTTCGATCAATCCATCCGCGTCGACCGACCAATCAGTCGAGATAGCACAGTTCCTGATTGCCGGAATGTTGGCTCGCCAGATATTGGGATGGGGTGGAGCAGATACGAATTGTATACCATGTGTCCTAAACTTAAAGTGAATTGCAACGTGATCACTGTTCGCTAGTAGGGGAAGGTGCTGAATATCAAAGACATCCTCACAGTGGTGAGTAAGAGCGAGTTCCATCCATTTGAACCATTAATGAACACTCTATTCAGGCGTGATAGAACTCCAAAACATCCAGCCTCATACTCTCTCAAAACTGAAACCGAAATTGAGCACTCGCGGTCAGTTCGGGTATTTTGGTCCGAAACAATGGCGAGTGCTGTACGCAAGAAACTTGTTATTGTTGGCGATGGTGCATGTGGAAAAACTTGTTTACTTATTGTATTCAGCAAAGACCAGTTTCCCAAAGTATATGTTCCTACTGTATTCGAAAACTATGTTGCAGATATCGAAGTTGATAACAGACAAGTAGGTGTATATGTAATTATTATATGTGGCAGGTTGAATTAGCTCTTTGGGACACTGCTGGCCAGGAAGATTATGATAGGTTACGGCCACTTTCTTATCCTGATACGGATGTAGTTCTGTTGTGTTATAGTATTGATTCTCCTGATAGTTTCGAAAACATTCCTGAAAAATGGTTGCCAGAAGTAGATACCACGAGTTCATAAATCCTATTATAGATCCGGCATTTTTGTCCTGATGTCCCCATTATCTTAGTTGGAAACAAAAAAGACTTACGACATGATGAGGCTACGAAGAATGAGCTTCATAGAACCAAGCAACTTCCCGTTACTTTTAATGAGGGTAAAGAAATGGCTGAAAATATTAATGCTTATGCGTTCTTTGAGTGTTCAGGTACTGTCTTTAATTATTGTCTAGCTTTCTTTAGCTAAGACCAAGGAAGGTGTCAGCGATGTCTTTGTAGCAGCTACTCGAGCCGCCTTGAATTCGGCGAAGAAGAAGAGGAGGAAATGTGATTTAATTTGATCCTCACTGTTCTCTAAATTGTCTAAACTTGATTTTCCGGTCTCCAAAACGTACATTCCCTCCTAATTCTTCCTCAGGACCTTAAATTGCTACTTCTATGGACTACTTGTTTCTTTAACGATCATACTTTTTGTTTACCAACAAGACAATCCATTCCACGGAAATACTTACCATTTATTTTTGTCTTGATACTAAGACAGGGCATGCCTCATGTAACTTATATTTATTAAGAATAAATTATTATAATCAGTCGGCTTTTTAACTTTGTTATCCAGCATTCATACCTGTTGAGTGTAACAAAATATACAAAGCCAGTTTATAACTAAATTCTGTTCCAAGTTTATCCGGTCTGCAAAATGATTGCGACTCACCTACTTACTATGTGTTATGCTTCGTATATTCACAAGAGTGGAGCGGAAAGTTGCCTTGTTTATTTCTGTTTGGTTTACGTAGCGGCGCAGGTTCAGATTAATTATTATTACTTCTCCAGTTACATCTAATGAGTCGGTTTTGGCTCAAAAGAGTGTACTGACCATGAATACTGTTTCATTTCACAATGCCATTACCTGCTGTTTGTGTGATATATAGTGAGTGTTTTACTTATCGTTGTTGTGAAACGTACTTTTTAACCCTTATTTGTTTGCCAATGTAGTCTACTGCTACCAAGAAAGCCGGGTTACACTACTTGTGGGAAGAGCCAGCGACTTGGACTTGTTATAAAACGGATATTTTTGTTCCTAACCTTTTTCCGTACTTCGGATTGCCTCAAGGTATTTTGAACATATACTGTTATAACCAGTGTGATCCATTGTCCTGAACATCACAAATCAGAAAACCTGGGTTATCAAATATTTGGTGGGATTTGAGATACGTTTGCTATATCTCAACAAACAACTCCATTCCATACCACTGTTTGGTTGACTAGTGGTTTAAAACGCCAAATAATATTTCCGTTATTTGTAGCCCAAATGTAATTAATCAGTGTTGGTTGTATTCTGATTCATCTATTTGTATGGTCAGTAACAAAGCAACTAGAGAGGAATAATAGGAATTGAAGAGGGAGGTTGATTATGAATACAGTGGTCTTGAGTGCTGTTAGAGGTATGAGGGCGGTTATCACTCCCCAGTTGCCTACACCGTTGAAGGGTCCTTTTGAAGGTACCTGAAAAGGAAATTGGGTTAGAGGTGGTCTTAGTGACCTGAGAGCGTGAACGCAATGCACAAGGGATAACTGCTTGAGGTCGGTCACACACGACCTTTTTATGAGTAATTTCTGCGTTAGCTCCGTACTTGTTGAGACCTTACCGCCGGAGACGGATATCCGTGGGATAAGGCGAGGAGTGCATTCTCAGGGTCGACCTTTTCTAACCCCGCCCCTCCTTGTCGGAAGGCAGCATCGCTGTCATGCTGGTTGTCTGAAGGAAACGCCTTACTGCTGTCACACCTCTGTACAGTCATCAGCACGACTTCGCCTTCGGACCTTGGGTTTGCTGCTTTTAGTCTTACCGCTCTTCAACCGACCTGTCTGACATGGTAGGACCTTGAGGAACGGTTGTTCCAGCCGGTATGGCTCGGTTGCTTCGTCACGATAGGCAAGCCCGACCACCACGTCAAGATAGCAACAACGGTGGGGAACTAGGGATATACATAACAAGGTAATTCTGTCCACGTTTATATACGTGTTGTGCAAGCGGGTAATTTGTGGTCATACTCTCAAGAGAACTAGAAACCATCTAAACGTTTTATAGACTGAATAACGCAGCTTCCCTCTGTGGGGCAATCCTAGGTAACAGAAATCTTAGTGGTGACTTACTAATTAAAGTGCTTGACTTTCAGCTAACAAATCTTAGGTCTTCACACTTCAGTTTGGTTAACAGGTTAGTTGGTCGTTACTGATGGGTTAAGCAAGACAAGGCAGCCTAATTAGATTGCACAGTAGTACTTTGCCAGTAATTGTAAACGCTCTCGAATGATCTTGATCAAGCTATCTTGCGTAGACAGTGTCTCCTGAACTAAGTGTAATTTCTTGAAATAACAATTATTTTCATGTGACTGCTGATTCCATCTTGGTTGTTTCTGTCGACAGTGGCAGCTATCGCTTTTTTATAAACACCACTGTATCAATCAACCTTATCTGACCAATACATCCTGATCATCTAAGTAGATTAGAACATGATCAATGTGTTTCTCAGTTGGCAGTTACCGATCTATTTGAGAGAAAAATATTGCAAACCTAATAAGCAGGACCGAAATCTAACTCAGACGAAATTTCTATTTGTTTGCAAGTTACTGCTTGTTAACACCAACGTAATTTTCTTGCAGTCCACTTTTGAGGGAATGGATGACACTTTGTTTACATGTGACGGCTATTGAGTAGTTTGTCTCTGGTCACTGTATACACAGTGCTCGGGACATATTGTTTGCTAACTTAAGTTTCCCACTTATAAGTGTTAAACAGCTAATTAAATTTAAAAGCTATCCAAACGAACACATATATTCTTATAAAGTGGTACATTGTTTTTTTTCAACTGACTTAAATAATCTGTTGAAATGCGTGGATAGTCATCTCTTCGAGAAAATTTCTCACTCTGAATAGATTAGCTAGTTTTCACTGCTAAATTATGTTAATATTAAATGACTTTTGTGCAACCATGAGAGAATGCAGTGAATTAATTATATCATGCACTTTATTACTCCTGCTTAGTTTCTTTAAACAACGACTCATCTGTTATTGGCGGTTGTCAGATTGTAGAAAGGTATCTACAGTAATAGTAAATAAGTCTCCAGGTGATCGACTTTCATCGCGCAAGCATTAAGGATGCGGTAGTCTGGAACTGGTTCCCATTCTAATAAAATAGTATTTCTTGTTTTAATTCTGGAAAGGTAGCTTCGGGTTATTGCTGTCATACTTTTCGTATGGATCGTTGCGGCCACATATTTAGCATGGAAACGGATCGATAGCATTATACAAACAAGTAAAAAAAAATCAGGTCACTTTTAGTCTGAAAGCAAGTTGTTTTGTTTGTTGGTTGGCGTTATTAGTGTTTGCACCTATTTTAAATGTGTTTAAAAAGAACTACACACATTAGGACGTAACCATATGAAGTATTTACTCATGTGTGTACGTATGAGCGTAAATTAATACTACCATGTAAAGTGTATATAATGCATATAACCAGGTCTGTTCAATTTAGTTAAGGATAAATAGCGTGTCATTAGACTCCTAAATGCCTTGAAGTCTAGAATTAGACTTCTAAACATCAGGTTAATCGACTCCTGGACTATTTAAGGATGTCAATCGATGTTTATCCGGTATCCGGATTTTCATCTTACTCCCTAGGATGTGACTGCATGTTCCATTATCAAAGTAACGACTGGATTTGACTGCTAATTTGTTCAATTTCCACCTGAATTTCCGAGTATTGTATCTAATAACCTTATAACTTAAAGGCTTGCTTCAACTGGCGATTTTATTACACTAACCAATAATGAGTCAGTTTTGCGTTCACATTAACAGTCTGGCTTCACATCGCACGCTGATAATCAGAAGATTAGTTACTTGCATTTACCAATGCGCGTGATATCAATATATTTTCAAAGAAGAAATATGGATCAACTAAATTTATAGGATTTCCATTCTGAATAGCATTTTAACTTTAATCCTGAATGTCTCACTTAATAATGACGAGATTTCATTTCAACGCCTTCAATAATCGAGTTAGATATTTCAATCTAGAAACTTTATACGGAACAATCAACTGCCACATTGAGTCACTATAAGTTCTCCCTATCAATGTAAAAATTATAGAGTAATGATTCTGTTCAAAGCTTAAAATTGATAGCTCACCTGACCTACTAATACTTATTACTCATTGTTTGTGCGTAAATCAAAATAATTGCATGTTTCTTCCATCTCCAAAAACAAGTAAAGTAGAAATTATGTAAACCACTGGTATATTTATTGTCTGATTTCTCTACATAATCTTCGATTCCACTCTTTATTTTGATTATATTTACCGACTAATTGTCTTAAGATTTGTGTATACTATGAACGTGTAACTCTTCTAATAGAAAGAAATGTTTCCCCACTTGACATAATATGAAAACTGTCTTGTAGATTGAGTCAAAAGACTGCTCTTTGTGATCCAATCAGATTCATGTCTATTTAAATAAAGTATGTAGTCCTAAAGATTTTTCATGTGATCACAATTCGAAGTTAGATGAGAATGGAGTATAAGTCAGGCTAAATTCGATAATATAACAGATCCGAAAGGCCTTCAGCAGTATCAATCTCTCAGAAACATGGTTGTATCTGAGATTAATGGTAGTGAAAGATGGGACTGAAGGAATTGCAATTCATAGTGGTATAATCCTCTAGATGCAGAACAGTGTGCTCATATGACTTCAAGTGAAGATGTTGCTTAGTAGTGGGGCATATGAACTCCTGGTCTGTCGGGTGAAATGTAAAGAACAAATCACTATACTAGTTTTAATTCGGTGTGACTCTGGTCAGAAGGGTGGTACGTTTCTCTCAAATTAAGCAAAATGTTGGGTCAATAAAAGTAGGCGCTTGATGGTAAGCTATTTTAGTACAGGATGTAATAGCTTCAAAAATCTGGACGAAGGTGTTAATCAGCCCAGTCCTCATCCATTGTTAAGATCTGTCACCATATGAGTCGTTCTTTATTGCACCACTGAATTTACCTGATATAGTTCACAGTTCATCTCATGTGTTGATCTGATATTTTCTGACGAACATTACCTAAGCTGTGTCTAGTAGTTTCGACTCCTTAGCAAAAATGACAGTGAAGTTGTAGCTTGCAAGTTCGTTACTAACAGATTGGTGTTAAGCCTTTTGGATGAAAAGTTAATTTGATTGCAGTCGGTTCTTCAACTTCCTTAGAAGACTTAATATTTAGCTATCGAGCTGTGTGTCTAAACTACCGACTTGCATCATGGTTGGCTATTAAAAAGAACGAGCATTCCCCTTCCTGAAAAATGGGGAATTGGTCTCTCATTGAGTTAAACGGCAAAACACTGGAGTGTCAACATTGTTATTGGTATCGCTGAGAACAAACAAAGTAACTCATTTCGAAATCAATACGACCGAGCAATATTCAAATTATAAACGTAAGTCAATACCTAAGTTGTCATCAGCCATCTCAATAAGTGCTTTACTAACATAATTAAAGGACGAAATATGTTAAGAAATTCCTGATTCAATCAGTATGATGAACACTTCTCAATTGGTGGATACGAGATGCACACCAGGCTTCATGTTGTTTGTTGTATTGAAATCCTGCTGTGCATTTTTATCGTTTGTGTCCACTATGAACGATTAAAAAAATGCCGATCCCCTGATTCAATTGTTGGTTTGCTTGTGTGTTACATTCGTTCCTATGTTCTGTGTACGAGTACAGAAATACAATTCATTACCAAACCAAGCATTGACCTGTTATTGCTACTTCATACTCTTGGTTTATCACTTTCTAGCTAAGCATATACTCGTGGTTGAGGGTTATCTCACCCAACAAAGCGAAGTAATTTGTGTAAGCTACAACTGTGACTGTACTGGTCTCGAATATCTCAATCGTGATGATCAGATTTGAGCAATAAGCACAAAAAGGGAAACGTCAATTGGGTCGGATTAGTTCCGATTAAGCTGTTCAAAAAAGCTATTGTCTCTGCAGCGACTTCCTCAACCCGTTCTCCAGTCAAAATATTTCGCTCTTTACTGAAGGCACTACATGATTTAGTGTATAAAACGAGTTTTAAACATCATCCATCAAGTATGATTGTGAATAATTATGATGATTAGAAGTAGTTAGATTGTTGTTAAATTTAAGACAGATAGAACCTGATGCACACAACTGGACGTATTATATTTGGAATTTGAATTAGTCGTCGATTAAAGTACAAAAGAATCACTGTTGTACACAAACACTACAAGAATTTAAGAAAAATAGTTAGGTAGGCTAATATAATCAATTTAGATACCAAATCCTGGTTAGCAATCTTCTCGTACATAGAAAATCTCTTCCTATCTAGGGAAAACATAAGTATAATGGAATTTCTCGCCTGGTTATATAAATGTTAGTTGACATCATGACGGTCATTCACAACGATACACATCAGAAAATTCGGGAAGCAGATGTGTTTCATTTATAGAGACTGTTTCTCGTATCCAACTAACAGTTCAGCATTATATGTCGCCTTTTATTCTAGCACAGTTCGGTAGCCTGGTGAAGATAACACTCTGAAATTTAAAGTGATCAATATGGAGTTCAAGTCTCTTCTAAATTCAAGTGCATCAGGCTGGTGAAACACAGTGAACTGAACTCGCATCATGGATTTTACTTCTCGCTACTAACCTAAATATAAAAAAATTATAAACGAAGCCGTATATTTGTACAGTATTGTAGCAATTATGAAAATGTGAAAAAGGACAAAATGTTTTTCGTGATTTAAAATCATTAACTGATCCTAGCTTAAACTGTGTTAATTCTGCAATCTCCACAAATTGTTCATTATCGTAAACATGGGTGATTTCATGAACTAGTAAGTTGTGTCAATCATGACTCACTGTCAACTAACCTGCCCCCAAATGCCCTGGTACGGCCGAGAGTGGGGAGAGTCCGCTCTCCCTCTCGAAATGCTCTCACATAGCCACGCGTATATAGCCTCTGCCAGGGAAGTCCTACTCACTGTCTTCTCGCGGCGGGGGTGTTGTTTACGAAAATGAGAGGACGAGAAGCGAATGTCCGGCGCTTTAACCGGATTCCAAACCAATGGTGCACATGGGCTCGAGTATCCTGCGGGAACAAATGGCGTATGAACCAATTGTTGGTCACCGGCTTCCATGGGACTGCATCTCCTGACAATGTTCCACTGCCTTGTGGATCAGACCTTCAGGTCGAAGGCTCGGGGAGTGGCCCCCTAAGAAAACCACCTGTTTCGGTTTGGGCACCTGGGTAGTATCACAGCCCTCACACATCGAATGAGATTTGTGTGGCGCATATGTATTTGGTCCCTATTTGTACCAATAATAACCTGTATAATGGTTCTGTCTTTTTAACTTAAATGATTTCGTGATAAAAATTATTCTCTTTATTATTATTATTATGATTAATGACTTCATCCAATATTATATTTTGGTACAATAGATTTTTTACAAAAACAACAAAACAGGATAGAAAAAGGCGTAAAAGACCCTAATGTGTACAACTTTTCAACCAGATACATGTTTAAGAATACAGGTTATTGACTAGCTCATCTCTAACCACCTGTTCGTCACAGAGTATATTTGTTAGGTGAGGTATAATAGATCTTTTATACCTTTGCTTGAATGTATAGATTTTAATGTATTTACGCCTTATTCTACCAGAAGATATACAAGGAGATGGATATGAGTGAAGGGGATGGTTAGTATCTGATAAGATAACACCTGCCAGGAGTTTGCAAGACTTTAGATGTCTATCCACAACCATATTAATTATGACCTCGAAAGATTCACCACACACATTGCTAACTGTCTTTAGCACTCTCCGCAATACAGCAAAGTCTTTTCCCGAAAACCCGGGAAAGAATAATGGAGAACAGTGAAGAATAATAGGTAATATGTAGGAATTGACAAATTGTAAGAGTAAATGACGAGTAATCCCAAAAGCATGCAGCTTCTTTATATAGTAAGTCAAACGGGAAACTTTTTTCGATAACAATAAAACATGAAACACCCAAGAGAGATCAGGAGGAAGAGTAACACCAAGACAATTGACCTTCGACACTGTGTTTATCAAAGAGTCTTCGATGGTACAAGCATTATGGGATCTCAAAATGGTGTTTAGATACCGTTCATGTCTCATGCTAAAGTTAACAGCTTGACATTTAGACAGGTTAAGCATGAGACGATTAACAACAGACCAAAATTCAATACGAGACCAAAACTTATTCACTTCTATGGGACGTAAAGAGGTAGAAATCAGCATACATACAGTAAGATCATTCGCATATTTCACAAAAGTGTTTTCTGTGGAAGATGGCAGATCATACAGAAAAAAAGAAAAGAAGAGGTGAAAGAACGGCCCATTTTGGTACACTTTCATGAGACTGTAGAGGCGTTGAGCAATTTCCTCCAAACACAGTGTACTGTTCTCTTCCATAGAGGTCGGAAAATAGCCATTTGGTTATCCAGCTTTCTATGTTGACGCTGATTAACTTGTTAAGTAAAAGTTGTCTTGAGATAGAATTAAAAGCAAAAGTAGTCTAGAAAAGAGCATCAAACAAACCTCTTATCCTTTTCAAGCTGAACACTATACTATGATGCGGAACAACAGCAGCATCTAGGATGCCTATTTTGCATTTGTAAGCAAACTGATACGGATCAATGTGCTCTTTTATTGCAGGTTGAAGTGGGATTATCAATAATTTTTTCGTTTTGAAAGAAAGTGAAGTCATAGCTATGGGTCTAAATTTCACATTCTTATCACTAGATACTTTCTTAGGTATAGTGATCGTCTTTATCTTTCTCCACATTTTTGGTATGAAATCAGTTGAGAAGGTCTGTTAAAGATACTTGTGAATGGATAACATAAACGTCAGCACATTTTTAAAAAAGGAGGTTTGGGATTCTATCAGGTCATAAATATTGGGATGAATTAAGTGACTGGAGATATTTTGGACATCAGTCTCAGTGAAACTAGGAACACAACTCTTCTCCAAACCTGTGGATATAGGGAGCATGACATTATATGACTGACGTACAAAAGACTTATTTATTGGTGTGTAGGCAATATTTCACCTCAGTGAAGCAGTTGGTGTTGAGTGCTCCACCTGTTGTATTTGTAGGGCACATCCCATTGGGAGAGTATTCAATAAATGTCAACCGCAAGTGAGCTGTACATACATTTCTTCCGTAGTCCAAAACTTTGATGATCAGGCATACCGACAGTTGTGGTTAAGTTAGGGTGAAGGTCTTTGGAGGTAAAATTATTCACAAGATACATCACATATGGCACTAATTTTCTCATGATAATTTGTAATTACTATTTCCTGAATGTATCAATGTCGAGAGTAATTGCCACTTAGATGTAGTTTAATAACTCGGTACATTTCTTCATAAAATCTGCCAAAATAGACATGCACATTAATTCCCTTACAAACATGTTCAGCGTTAAAATCAGCATTTTCAAAGTGTGAATAGCCGTACCCAAATATTATGATTAGACTGGGTGTGAGTCAGCTCTCCCTCTCGAAATGTCCTCACATGGCCACTTGCATACAACCACTGTCAGGGAAGTCCTACCCACTAACTTCTCGCGGCACTACTGTTGTTTACGAAATTGAGAGGACGAAAAGCGAATGTACGGCGCTTTAACTGGGTCGGTGTACACGGAGAGTCCACTTAGAGGAGTTGGGAAACACTGGTTCGAAACCAACGGTGCATATGGGCTCCAACATACTGACGGAACAAATGGTGTATGAACCAATCGTTGGTCACTGGCTATCGTGGGATTGAAACTCATTACGTTGTTCCACTACCCTGTGGATCTGACCTCTTGGTCGAAAGCTTCGGGTGTGACTACCTAAGAAGACCACGTGCTTTAATCCGGGCAGTATCCCAGCCCTCACACGAGTCGAATGACTTGTGTAGCGCACATTTATTCGGTTCTCCTTTGTACCAATATTTATGTTCAAATAAATAAATAATTTTACCAACTACTTGGTAGACACATTTCTGTGATGTGTATTGATAACTAACCATGTGATTAACACGTCCCACCTCCCTATCCTCAGTTGTGTCAATAAAGTCCGAGTCGCCTATTGATTTTCCTTATGAGGCTGAAGTGTACATTTTAGTCATGTGAACATACCGAGTTATGAGAAGCAAAATTTTAATTTATTTTATATTACTATCTAATAGCATAAAGGTTTACTTTGTGCGACTTTCTCGACAAAACATGTGACAAATTCAAGTGGTCTCCTGAAGCATACGATTTTTTTCAAAAAAGTATATTGATAATATTTTCTCAACAAACTTAAGTTACACGAGAATGAAGACGTTTAAGTGAAGAAAGTTTTCTTTTCTACGATATCATTTACTCAGGCTGCACAATCGTATTTATAGACTTTTTCACATGTAGTGGAGTGGAGGAGTGTTAAAAATGTCATCAAAGATAGTATGATGATTAGAAATATTTAAATTGATTTTCTAACTATGAATTCCAGAAATGGTGCAAGTTAAGGCAGATAGAACCCGATCTGCACAACTGGCGTATTATATTTGGAATTTGTAGTAAGCGTGCAATCAATTACATAAGAATCATTAGTTATTAAAAATAGCATTGACAGTCAAACTTGTTCAAGTATCGGATGTAAAATTCAATGAAAATGAAGTCGCGTTACATGATAATCAAGTATTGAATACAACAATTTGGATATAGAAGAGTGATATTTCAACGTAATTAAAGTCATTGAAAGTTTTCATGTATTAGATAAAAAAAAAGGTGTATCATTTAGCGAAGCAATTAAATTATCACGAACTAAAGCTATCTAATAGTTTTTGGGGCAATAAGAAGTGATTATCATGGAATAAAAGCAAAAATAGAACTGTCTAGTTTATGCAAGAGAAGTCGAAGAGTAATATAACAATTAGCACTTACAGTCTGTAGAATTCGGAAGGTGTGCTAAGACTATGGAAGAGTAAGGGACTAAA